>JAPEIZ010000006.1:588377-599204 GCA_026122275.1 Junonia oenone
TCTTGAGTTAATTCTTTATTATTCTTTATGAATTCCTATATTTTGTCGTAAAAAAATTAACAAAATTTCTATTTTATGAGAATTAATAGATAACTTTTTCCATGTAGAGTATTAACATCATACATATACCTATGTAATTATTTTTATCTATCTACTAATCTGTTTATTGAAATTGTCTGTCAATTAATTATTGAAAACTTGAAATTCACCATGTACCTAAAGGTAAAAAATTATAAAAACACATAGTAATTTAGATCAATTTATTATTTACATATAAGTATATAATCAGTCATTTCGTTGAAAAGAAGACACATTTGGCACGTTGTTTACTAATTAATATGGCTATTACAAAATTGCATTATAGCACCCGAAACTTAAAGTCTGCTTAGATTACAAGTATCTACAAAAATACAGACTTATACAATTTTTTTAAACTTTCAATTTAAAGCGCGAATACAAAAAATAAACTCTAGCATTCTTATGGAACACTTAAGACACAATCATTACAAAAACATTCTTCATATTTTTTATTTATTCCTCTTGATATAATAATTAATTATTAATATTGTCACTTTTGATATTGTCTTCTTAATGATTTGTACAAAACTAATAATTACATAATAAACTTATGACAGTAATATCTACACAATATTCGACAGTTATACACAATGAGGTTCATGATATTTACTCATTTAACACATGTAAATGCTTAATTATTATCCTATATATTCAACAAGATATGGCAAGAAAAAGAAAATACACAGACCTTGATACAAGGTCCCAACAACTTTGTACAATATTTTTAAATCTAAAAATTAATTATTTACAATGGGAACATACAATCTAAACGTATTCTTCGGACGGTTTCGGTGTTCCATTTGGCAGCCTCAACGAGGAAGACATTCGGCCATTCACCGAGTCTGGCAGCTCAGCAATATCTTTAAAAACGCCAATCATGCTTTCAAAATTTGGTCCCCATAAGTAATCCCAGCCCAACGGAGCTGGCGATCCGTTAGCTTGCCTGTACAAGGCCGAACTCACGTGTGGACCTAAGTCATCATCTGAAGCTACTAACGTACTTAATGAACCTCGAAATGAAGAATCGAAACTTTCATATGGTAGGATAGGTTTCTTATTATTATTTCCACTTGTAGGATTTGGTCTCCTTACATCTTCTGGTTTATCAGCACTAATACTGTTATTATCATATTCTATTTCTGAACAAGTAAAGCTGTCATTACCACTTTCATCGTCTGAACCAGTAGAACTCCTATTATCGACCGGCGGCGAGTGATGCCTATGTGACATATGATGGCCAACCCCACCAACTCGAGGGGCTTCACTGGAGCTTGAAACTGCATCAAGTGTTGATACTAGACTAGAAGTTCGTTGTCTAGCATTCATTCTTTCAATTTCTTCTGCAGTAAGTCCAGTGCCCACAGACACAACCTGTGGAACTTGTGGAGTAGCACTAGGTGTTTTTCTTCCAGCCGAAGAGCTTTGTCCACTCAACTGAGACATAACAGGGCTATTTAAGCTGCGTTCGCTATTACTATGTAATGCATCTTTGCCAACTCCACCTGAACTGGATGTAGTAGCCAATAACGCACTTTGAAGTGGTTTTCCTGATATGTCATGAAGAGTAAGTATTCTCGGCTGCTGACTTAATTCACTGCTAGGTGATAATCTGGCTAAAGGTGTAGTTTGATGTTGTCTTGTTTGAGGAGGATGTTGTGATGTTTGTGAAAGAACTCTAGGTGGATATCCACTTGGATGATGTGGAGAATGTCTGTGTTGAGGCGTTTGGTGTTTGTGGTGATAGCCAGCAATGGGGGGTGGAGTGGCTTTATATTTTCTGACCCCACTTGCTTCACGAAATCCTTTGTAGTGGTAAACAATATCTATATCCGAAGGCGCTATAGAACTTGCGTTTTCTAGATCATAATGTTCAGGTACTTCAGAATTAATATCCATTCCACTTGGATGATCATGAGTATGATGGGAAGTATTTGTAGAAGGAGGTGGGAGAGGGTGATGATCTTCTCTAAGGGCTGGACTTTTACCTACTACTTCACGTTCTATTATATCTGGCCGTTGAGGTCTTGGAGCATCTAAGTTCATTATTTCTCGATCTTTATATTTTTTTGATAGTAGCTCAGGTCCAACGATATGCCCAACATTACGCATTATATCAGCATTATCAGTAATGTAGCTATTAAGACTAGTTTCGTTATTATGGACATTTCTGTTCATTATACTGTCATTTGTACCAGCAATTAAATTTGGTGCATTCAGCATAGCCGGACCTCCATTTTGTTTAGTATGAACCATGTTACTTTTTCCAACTGCTCCTGTATCCTTTTCTTTCTTTTGTTTACGAAGACGGAATACAATAAATGAAACAAAAATGGCAACAATCAATATTATGAAGAAGGATATAACAAGAGTAATTCCTATACTTAGAGGATCTGGGTTTTGAGCCAATCCAACACCAAATGCACTATGACATCCAGAGAGAATCTTTCCTGTTTTCATAACTTCATTGAAAATGCTACCATTACCAATAAACGGTTGAACTTCGTTATTAATTGTAAAATTGGCTAAACATCCTTCAAACTTGTTGGAAATTGTAATAAATTCTGGTTTGACACCTCCTAAGGATATTGTTGTTAAATAAGGATCCAAAAAATCATGAACTCCAGCAGTATCTAATTCTTCTCCTATGCTTTTATTATCCACAATCAATCTTATGCTACGCCCGTGAGCTGATAATGTTATGTTATGCCAATTTCCATCTGCAATATCAATTTGATCTATTTGACTCATATTTACCATAGTGTTTTGTTTAGAAGTATAACTAATTTTTCCTCCTAATAATTCTATTAATGTATAGTACTTATCCGTGGCAGCGTAAAATAGAACTCCATCTTTTTTATGCGTCCTAAACAAAAACGACAAAAACTTGACTGGGTTAGTTGATTTACTTAATTTTCCAATACTTTTACTAGTTTTTCTGTCCCATAATGTGCTTCCACCATAAAATGAATCAAGCAATTGCATTCTTCTATGTTTTTCAGATATAACATATGATATAAGCCCATTTTCGCCTATTGAAACACTCTGAAGTGAATTTGAGCAGTCAGGTGAAGTTAAAGTGTTGTCACATTTACAATAATGAGTTTTCCATGTGTCATAACATTCTCCCATACCACAAATGTCTTCTTTATAACATGCTCCTTTTTCTTTACGTCCGCAATTAGGCTCAACACCACGTGCTTGCAAAGGATTAGTTAAATTTAAGACACGGCCGTTTATTGTTATACTATGCATACAACCAACGAAGTCATCAGAATGAATTTGTCCTGGTCGCTCTAAAACTGGATCAGCCTTTTGAAGTCCACCAATCAACAGCGGTTCGTTGTTAAAATTTAAAGTTCTGAAAGAAAAAATCATGAATTAATGATCTTAAAAAATAGTAACATGCATAAAAAATAATAATAAAGTAATTACAATTTACGTACCCTGCTTGTCCAGTATCATCGTCGTAGCAAGAATCATCACCAGGGTCACATTCAGTGCAGATATCACCATGGTCAGTGCAAGAGGCCACACTTAGTGATATGACACGGCCATTTCTCGTAGCAGTTAATTTATACCAATTTCCATCAGCAAGGTTCTTATCGCTGTTCATAAGAGATACAGAAGTTATAGATGTTCTTGCTCCTCCAAAAGAAAAAACTGGCTTACCACCAAGCAGTTCTATTGCGATAAAATCTGATCGCCCACCAGTTTGTGCACCATAATTGTATAATAATAATGCATCAGACTTTGTAGTTGCAAATATAATTGTGATGTCATTGGTCGATGCATCTAAAGCTGGGAACTGCATGTACGACAAATCATTGAAACCAAATGTTGAACTTTCACAATGTGTACCATAGCGACCGTTTGTACAGCTGCATCTGTATCCAGGCTTAAGACTTATGCAAATTCCTCCATGCATACATGGGTTCGGTCTACATGAATCTACTAAAGCTTCACATTGATTACCGCGGTAACCTGGACGACAAAGACAGAAGAAAGAATTTCTATCAGAGCTCTCTTTGCAAGAACCACCATTTTTACATGGGTTACTACTACAGACGTCGTCTCTTTCTAATTCGCAAGTCTTTCCCTCACGTCTCGATGGACAAGAGCATACAAAGTCATGACCTTGCTTGCGACATTGTCCGCCAAACTGGCAAGGATTAGGCGAGCAAGGGTCCTGTCGTTTCTCACAATTGTTACCTGTAAATCTGTCGGTACAATGACAAACATAATCGTGGCGCACAAGAGGCGATGATAGTATCAATGTAGCACTTTCAGTAATTTTTGTTCCTTCTAAAACATTAATTGAATCTGTACAAATACCGTCATTCTGACATTGTTGCATAGAACAAGGATAATATGGAATGATAACTTGTCTTTTTAGTACTTTGCGAATTTCAGATTCCTTCGATTTTAAGTAATTTTGAGTGCTTTCCTTTTTCCAGATAGAATTTACGTCCTTAATCGCAATAGTTAGGTCGATATTTTCCTTCACTTCGTTTATACTATACAAGTATATATTTTCTTTATTTTTCATACCTACTTTTAAAATTTCTAATAATATTCTATAATAATGAGTTAAAAAATCTGAAGATGTCATATTTATTATTCTTGTTGTTACAGACTGCTCAACAGTATTGTTATTGAATGAAAAGTACTCAACGCTTATGGACGATATAACCTCCTTGTGTATGCCATCATTTCCAGATATTGAAAACGAATAACCTTGTCCCGGTCTCACAGCATTTGTATAAAGATCACATCCTTTTCTTATACTAAATAACGATAATGCCGTATCAGTAGGATCCTTGATAATTTGGCATTTATAATCGCCTACAATGTCGGGATCATTCGGCTTCACGTCTGCTATTTTTCCAAAAGGTATTTTGTTGTTAAAAGTATGCACTAAAACGTGCACAGACCTAGGTGTTGGTGGATTGTCATTTCTATCTAATACCTTTATTTGTATTGTATAATTGGAGTACATTACTGGTGTACCACTATCTTCAATTTGAATTTTAACATCTAAATATGGAGTCATTTCCCTATCAATTTTTCTGGTAGTTAACAAGACACCTGTATGTTTGTGAACTTTAACATAACTTTGATGTTTACCTCCAACAACAGTATACGAAAATGGTGCTCCGTTTGGTGGTAAATCTGGGTCCTTTGCAGTTAGTGTTGTAATGCTTGTGTTGGGAGGTTCATTTTCATAAACAGAGCCGTCGAAATTATCTATATCAAAGACAGGACCATTGTCATTTATATCTGTTAATGTTATTTTAACAGTAGTCGTACCAGTCTGAGGTGGAGCACCGGTATCAATAGCACCGATAACAAGTGAGTATGTTGGTAAAGTTTCACGATCTAAATGACGTGCTACTTCAATTTCGCCACTTTGAGGGTCAATTTTAAAATCTTGATTTGTATTTCCTTCGATGATAGAGAAACTAAATTGATTATTTTGTGGGCGTACATCCTTATCGACTGCCTTTACTTGAATGACCTCTTGACCAATAGGAGCACCTTCAGAAATTGTTGCTTCATAGTAATGTCGTAAAAATTCAGGAGGATCATTACCGTCTTGTATTGATATGATGACTTGAGCCTCATCTGTATCATTTCCATGTATTCCGCCAGAATTTTTCGCTAATACTGTCAATACAACTCTGTTTTGCGTTTCTCTATCTAAATATCTTGCTACTCTTATTACGCCGGTTTGTGAATTAATGCTAAAACCCTTGTCATTACTAGAGCCAACAAATAAGTAGTAAATAACGCCATCCTCCCCATTGTCTTGATCTGTGGCTTGAATCACACCTACATTAGCACCTACTTCAGCAGACTCAGACACATCAAAATGAAAAACAGGCTGAATAAATTTTGGATAATATTCGTTAACACCTGTTATATGAACAATTACTTCGGTTGTATTTCGCATTGTTGTGTCAGGATTCTCGGCCATTATTTCCAAATTATAAATAGCTTTTTCTTCGTAATCAAACACTTCTTTAGAATAAATTTCTCCAGTGTCTTGATTTATATAAAATAGTGATAACATTTCATTTTTCTGTATATGATACTTTATAATTGCGTTTTTGGGAGAATCGATGTCAGTCGCCCTCACTTTAAAAATAAAACTATTAACAGGAGAATTTTCGGGTAAATAAGCCACATATTTCGTTTGATTAAACTGAGGGGCGTTGTCATTAATATCAGTTAAAATAATAGTAATTGTAGCCGTAGTTTCTTTAGGTTTGAAGCCAAGATCCTTAGCCGTAATATTCAATCGGTATTCCTGAATTTCATCGTAGTCCAAAGGACGAAGAATACTTATTGTTCCTGAGATAGGATCTACATAAAATTCTTTACCCTCATTTCCGGATGTAATAGTATATCGTACTATGCCATTAGGCCCTTCATCTTCGTCACTGGCATTCAATGTTAGAATAGATGACCCAGTTGGCTCATTTTCAGGCACTATCACTTGATAACTTAAAGCAGTAAATCTAGGGCTATAAATATTTTCGCCTGTAACGACAAAAGTTAATTTTGTCTCATCAAATTGTGGAGGCACTCCACGATCTACAGCTTTTACTTTTAGTTCATAATACTGCCCAGTGTAATAAAACTGTTTGCTAACAACTATCCATCCGTTATCTTTGTCAATAGAGAAGTAAACTGTTCCATTACCACCCGCAACAAAATACTCAATTTCAGCATTTATTCCAAAGTCTAGAATATCTTCTGCTACTAGTCTTACGATTTTTTCGCCAAGCGTAGCATCTTGAGGTACAGGTATCATTTTTTCATGGTCTTTAAACTTCGGTTTATTATTGTTAGCATCTACAACGTTAATTGTTACTAAACATTCTGATGACATTGGCGGTTTACCATTATCAGTTGCTACAACGATTACAGAATAAATATTTTCAGGCGAAGAATTAACTGACGTTGAGGTTCTCTTATAATTCATCATAAACTTGCTTAGTATTTCTCCTGTAGCTGGATCAATTGTAAAAAGATCCGAGGTTTGTTGTAAGGAATACGATATAATAGAATTAGGGCCTTGCTTATCTTTATCTGTAGCTATTACTTGTCCAACAAAACTGTTTTTATTTTGTAATTCTGGGAAATTAAAACTATAATATGAATATTCGAACTCAGGTGCATTATCGTTTTGATCTTGTATGGTAATAGTTAAAGGAGTTTCAGATCGCCAAGCTCCATCAATCGCGGCAACTTTCAAAATATATTCATCTTGTAATTCTCTATCTAGAGATCTCGCTACTGTGACATTGCCACTTATAGGATCTATAACAAAATTTTCACCGGGATTATCAACAAAGCTATATGTAGCATTAGCGTTTGAGCCCGTATCTAAATCTGAACTGGTAACTCTTATAACAAAAGATCCAATTTCTGCATTTTCTGTGACGTTGACGCTGAAGAGTCGTGTGAATCTTGGAGGGTTGTCATTTTTATCCAAAACAGATACAAGTACTGTCGATGTTCCTACAAGTTGGGGTACCCCATGGTCAACCGCTTCAACTATAATTTCGTAAAATGGTATTGATTCTCTATCTAAAGCAATATTTGTAAAAATTTCTCCAGTTTCAGAGTCAATTACAAAAGTTTCTTCATAATCATTGACTAGCCTAAAAGATATCCGACCATTTTCATTAGAATCATCGTCGTGTGCTTCAATTTTTATTACAGTTTGTGGAGGAGATTCTTCTTCGGGAACCGTTGCATTATATAATGCATTTTCGATGATAGGTGCATTATCATTTGAGTCGGTAACTTTAATTTCAATTTCAATGAAGGACTTTAGGGGTGGATTATCAGAATCTTTAACCTCAAACCAAACCTCGTACAGTGGCATAGTTTCATAATCAAGCCCTTTCCCTGTAATGAAAATTTCTCCACTCATTGGTTCTATTCTTAAAGCATCGCCAACATTACCTCCTGCAACTGAATATTGTAACAACCCAGTAGGTCTTTTTTTAGGTGATGTTGCAGATAGTCTGGTAACTAGAACACCTTCGGGTGTGTCTTCAGAAAAAGTAAAAGTTAATTTATTGTTTACTGTAAATTTTGGAAAATTTTTCCCAGATTTCGGAATCAGAATCAACTCAGTTGAACTTTGTCTGGACAGCATTCCACTATCAGTTGCTATTATTATTAAATTAAACGTCGATCTATTTTTATCCTTATACTTGATTAAATTTTCTTTTGCTTTAATGACTCCTGTGTCTTTATTTATACTGAATAAATTCTGGTGATCCCCTTTCAAGTCGTAAACTATTTTCTTATTAAGACCAATATCATTGTCCTTGGCTTTTACGCCAAAAATAAAATCTCCGGGCATTGTACGTTCAGATATATAAACTTCGTACATCGGTTGTGGAAATGATGGAGTATTATCATTTTCATCTTCCACAATAATAGTAAGATTAGCAGTAGCAGTTCTAGGGTCAGTTGTTGAAGAATCTTGAGCCATAATTATTAAGTAATAAGCATCCCAGTCCTCTCTGTCTAACGTAGCGTTTGTTGATATTTCACCGGTTACTGGATCAATTTTGAAACGTTCTGATTTATCACCAAGAAGACTGTATCTAATTTTTGCATTATTTCCAATGTCCTTATCAATTGCTTTTGGTTGTAATATAACAGTGTCAGGTGGTAAGTTCTCTTTAACGCTAGTTTTGTAGCTTTGTCTTTGAAAGTCAGGACTATTATCGTTAACGTCTTGCACGACAATTTTTACAGTACCAGAACCCGTAAGTGGTGGTGATCCTGAAATTAAAAAAAAAGGTAAATTAAAATAATTAAAAATAAAATAGAAATAAAAGTTCCTAAGCGTTAAATATATGATATGATTAAATTTAATTTCTAAGATAAAGTTCTTCTAAATATCATTTAGGTTTATTATAGTCACTTTATATTTAAAATAAAATTATGAAAACTTTAGATAATTTTAGCGTGTATATAAAATTTACCTGTATCCATTGCAACCAGTGAAAGTGTGTATTCATCCTGAGCTTCGCGATCCAATGTTCTCAATAACGATATCTGGCCAGAAGATGCATTTATTTTAAAAATATCTGCATCACCTTCTTTAATGAAGTAACGAACTTGATTATTAAACGGTGGCGAATCCGCGTCATAGGCGTGTACTTTTAATATGTATCCGCCATTAGGTGGAATAACATTTTCCATTACATAAGCTAAATATGGAGAATCGAGAAATGTTGGTGGATTATCATTAATATCTTGAATTGAAATCGATAGTTCAGCTGTATCAAATTTAACATCATCTTTAGCACAGTCTTCTGCTTTTATTAATAGTATGTAACGAGACTTCCTTTCGAAATTTAAATTTTTTGCCACCCTTACAATACCAGTGTCTTCACTTATACTAAAATCTCTATTTTCGTCACCAGACGCTATGGAATATCTAACTCTTCCGTTAGCATCTTCATCAATATCTGTTGCAGAAACCTGAAATATGAAAGAAATATATATTATCGACTCAAATGAATTTTATCTATTTAAAAATTATAATTGTTATAAATAAAAGTGAAAATTATTCATGATAAAATGTAAATCATGGAGAGTAATTTAAAGTTAAGATACAAAAGTGATAATTGACTTTGGGTTATGACTATCAAAAAAAAACATTATAATTTTTTGGTATTTGAAAAACATTATAACTACTTATGATAAATTTATTTTCAAACTAATGATATATTCGTATATCACTAAAATGTTAAACTTACTTGTAGTACACTCGCTCCAATGCTTGCGTTTTCAGGAACCGAAGCACTATATTGTTTTGGGTCAAAGACTGGACTGTTGTCATTCTCATCAAGAATTTTTATATAGATTTTAGCTTTAGAAGTATTTGGTGGATCTCCTCTGTCTTTAGCCGTGATAGATATCGTGTAGTTAGATTTTTGTTCCCTGTCAAGTTTTCCAGTTGCCCTTAAGATCCCATCGACATTTCCTAATGTAAAATATCCATTTATTTCAGGACTCGACGCCATAAAATATTCCACATATCCGTTACGACCTTCATCTTTGTCAACGGCCTTTATTGTCATAATAACTGTATTCAGGGGTATATTTTCAAAAATAGCAGTTGTTTTGGGGGAAATAAATTCTGGCGCCATGTCATTGACATCTTTCAATTGTATTGTTACCTGAAATTTGATTTTAAGTTGATATTAGATATAAGCATGAATCTCGCCTTGAAATAAAACAAGTCAACTTTTACGAAGATGAGCGTTTTGCCTTCATCAATTGAAGAGTACTCCACCTCAAACGATTTCCATTCGATCATTATCTTTAGGTTAGTAAAAGAACTCCATTATAAATAAGTTTACGAAATTTAAGGATATTTGGAATATATTTCGGGATATTCTTAACAAAAAGCAATGTAAAATAGGTAATTAATATTTAGTATTTAGTCGAAATTTGATATTTATTTCATATCTGTGATAGTACCAACTAAAAGTGAAAAGAGAGAGTATTTATATTTCACCTGCACAGTTGATGATAGTTGCGGCTCAGGCGATTTAGCTAAATCTTTAGCTGTGACAATTAAATTGTATAATGGAAGAGTTTCTCGATCAAGCAATTTTGCAGTTACGATGGTTCCGTTTGATGATATCGTAAAATCATGGTTCTCGTCACCAGATGTTATACTGTATACTAGTTTACCATTCAGCCCTGTAA
>JAPEIZ010000006.1:2041150-2053601 GCA_026122275.1 Junonia oenone
ATTCTCATCAGAAACGAAGAATACTTCCGGAACCAAGGCAAGATCATGCAAGTGGAGCAATGCTTGCAAAACCTAAAGAAAATATCCACCAGCTACACCCACCAAACTCAAGATAAACCCTTAGAAGATGCCTTGAAGAAATGCGAACAAGAATGGGAATCTACCGTCCATAGAGTTGAGAACTTCAGACAGCAGTTGCAAAGGATTCCTGCTAAATGGGACGCGTATAGAGAAAAGTTTAGGGAGATGGAAAGATGGATGGACCATGTGGACAAAACCATGGATAGTATTGTGAGGGAAGTTGATTCGGCGGAGGCTTTTGAGAGGGAGAAGACTATCTTCCAAGTAAGTAGTGTAGTTAGGGTTAAGTAAGTTAAGTAGTCAGGGTAAATTTTGGAACAGTTTCGACTATTGAAAAACATTTTATTTATTACTATTGATTGATTATGAACAGCCCCATGTAAGTCGTACTATGGCGTTTTTTAAAATTTTATAATTGTATAGAGTTTTAGCTCCTTTGTTAAAGCCATAATTTTAAAGGTAAAGTGAGGTATTGTGTTTTTTACTTTATTTCATTACTAATATTATCGTTTTTATTTGCTCGCATTGGATGACCAGTTAAAAGAGCTGATGGTAACTATATAAATTTCTTAGTTATTATGAAATTATAAATATACTGTGCGTTTAATATTGGCTATTATGTCATATACACGTTTTTCATTATTTTACATTATTACATTATTATGTGTAGTAAATATATATGATATGTTTACCATAATTAATTTAATTTCTATATTTTTTTTTATTTAAAAAATTTTTAGAACATCTGCCGTGAAGCTGATCGCAAACGAGAAGACATGAAATGGCTCGTTCAGACTTTGGATATGCTTTCAAACCATTGCTCAGACACAGAGGCCCAGGAAGAACAAGTTAAGCTAGAAAATCTTATAGCTAGGTACAAGAACCTCATACCGACCATTGAGATCACCATGATTAAGACAGAAACCTACACAAGATGTTATACATACCGCCGAGAGGTACACGAAGTGATTTGCATCCTTGAAAGTGCTAAAGAAAGGGCAAAGGTTGAACCAGACCTGCAATCACTTCAACACGTCGAGCAACTTGTTCTCGAACAACAAGCCGCGGTACAACAGTTGGATCGACAACGCCCCTCTGTCATGTCAATGCTCCACCGCGGTAAGGAACTCATCAAAGACGCCAATGCTCCAGCATTTGTTAGAGAAGATGTACGCAATCTCGAAACTGGCTGGAACACAGCTTATGAATCAAATACGGAACGTTTAGACAAACTCCGTGACACACAAAAAGTATGGTCCAACTATGAATACCAAAAAGAGGAATTGCTTTCTGATATCAACAAGATCGAGAGCTACGTTGCTCACCCTGGCTTAGAACTTGGTGTTTCTAACATAAGCCGAGAACTCCAAGAAACGAAGGCCGTACATGTAGATTTGGAGAAGGCTAAGGCTGAGAAATTACCTCAACTCCAAAAAACGTACGCAGAATTACAAACTCTGACTGCTAATAAACCAAAACCGGTGATAGAAAAAGATTTGGAAACTATCGAACGTAAGTTAGGAAGGGTCCAAGATGAAGTTCAAAACAAGGTCGAACACTTGGAGAAGTTCAACGAAGAGTGGGTGAAGATTGAACACAAATTAGAACACGTACGCGAATGGATTAAAAAGGAAAGTCCCATGCTCATACAGCAAGTTCAGTCAGAGAACATTACGCCTGAAGAACGTGTAGAGAAATCTCAAGGATTGCAAAAAGTTATAGCAGAAAAGTTAGAAATCGTCAGAAACGTGGCAGACCAAGGCACCAAGTTGGCCGTGGAGCATCGTATGCAAGATGCTAACAAACTAAAAGGTGAAGTAGCTCTGCTCGAAAAAATGATGGCAGACTTACAGCGATCGATAGAACATCAAACAAAGGTCGTGGAACATGACCTGGCTAGTTGGAAGAAATACCAAAAAGGTGTTGCAGAAATCAAACCATGGATAGAGGAAGCCGAAATTAAATTAGGTAATGTTCCTAAACCAACAACACTACCGGAAGCTCAGCAGCTACAACAACAATCAAGAGCATTGATTACTGACTGTGAAAAACAGTTGATGAATCTACAGATTTTGTCCAGCGTCAGTCACCAATTGTCTGGTAAAACTAGTGCGCCAGATGAAGTAGACGCTATTCACTCTAGATGGGCAGTTGTACACGATTTAGCTGACCAATGGAATAATAAACTTGACAAGTTAGTCACAAATTGGGAGAACTTCGAAAAAGAAGCCCAAAAACTGGAAACCTGGATCGAAAGTGGTGAAAAACTACTTAGCAGTCGAGCTGTTAACATCGAAACACCTCAGGTGGAAAAACTTGATAGAGAGTTAAATAAACTTAAGTCATTCGGTAACGAAATATCTCAACAACAAGCCAAAATAATCAGTCTCTCTCAAATATGTGACAATATATGCCACAGTGTTCAACCCGAAGGAGCAGCTGTTTTGAAAAATAAAGTAGCAGACATAAAAGATCGTACAAATGCACTCGCTGAAGTAGTAAGGACAAGAGTTAATGAATTGTCTGACAAAATTATTGTCAAACAAGAATTCCTTACCAAGTTGCATAACTTTGACAATTGGATAACCGATTTCAGACGAAAAACTGAAAGCTATGATCAGATTAGTGCCGATAAGGTAGAACCAACACTGCAATCTATGCATGTTTTACTTCAAGAACATGCAGCAAAGGCTCCTGAATTCACTGAAATCTACAATGAGGTTAAAAATATGACGCTGGCATCTCATCCAGAGGAGACGCGTGCATTAAGTGATACTTATTCAAATATTGCTGAACATTATCAAATAATTGAGTCGAATATTCAACAAAACAAAGGTATCCTACAAAAATGGTCTGAGCTCCTCAACTGGTACGAGGACAATAAACAACAACTAAACCATATTCAATACCAAATTGAAGGTCCTAAATTAACTCCCGAAAGTTATGAGGTCTTACGTCAGGAGCTAGTAAATATTATTACAAAGATACCGGAATGGAAAAGTAATGTTGCTTTATTAGATGGTCCTTCCAGAGTTAAAGTTACAGACCAAAATACTGGTAGGATAATACCACCTAACAGCTTGGTGAAAGAAATCGAAGTGAAAGCAGATTCGTTGTTAAACCTTGTAACTTCAAAACGCGATCTAGTACAGAAAGTTGGTGCTAGATGGGATAAGTTCAATGCGCAAAATAAGGCGGTCATAGAAATCTTACACAATGTACAGTCTGTTCTGAGTGAGATGTCTCAGCAGCCAGTACCATTAACAGAGGCGACTATTCAGGAAATGACAGAAAAATTAGATAACCTTGACAGTGAATTAAAAGAGAAGCAATCTGTAAGAAAAGAGTTAAGAGAAGAAGGCTTACATTTAATGAGAGAAGATCAACCCAACATGGGTACTATTCAGAATGCCTTAACAGCAGCTGATAATAGTTGGGATCAAGTTGTTAACGCTGTTCGTGACACTAAAAACAAGTATATACTTCTATCGTCTACACTACAAGAATTAAAGAACTTTACTGTTGCCTTTGACAGAGAAATGAATAGAGCTGAACAACTACATAATGAATGCAAGGACGCACCGAATGACTATGTACAAACTGCTCAATTCCTAGATAAAGCAAAGAAATCGTACGAATTGTTAAAACGAGCAAAAGGGTTACTAGATCAAATGGACGTAATCAAACAATCCGTCTTGAAACAAGCATCTACATTAGGTGGATTTGACACAAGTCCGTTGGAAGACGCATTTTTGAACTCACAGACACATTGGGAAAAGGTTAATGATGCTACCATCAAAAGAATCCAAGATTTAGAATCTCAGCTCTTGGTATGGAGACAAATTGATGACACTAAAAATCAAGTCGTTACTTGGTTAAGTGAAACAGGACAGAATCTCGCAAACGCTTGTGATAATTTAGAAATCAGATTTGGACAAAATCATCTTATGAAATACAAAGAAGAATTGCCACTTTACTTAGGTCTTAAAAATAGCATTAAAGCTAAATGCGAACAGATTACCAACTTGAATAAAAATATTCCAGTAGGACAAGTTTCATCTATAGTCGATTACTTGGACAATGAGTTTGACGCTTTGCAGACATTAGCTGACAACCTAGAAAGTGCAGTTTCATCATTAGAATCTAGAGAAAACAAATTAAAAGAACAAATAAAAATCTTATCGGATAACATCAGTAAGATTCGTGACGACATTATTAAATGTGACGACATGTCAGGTGATAATGCTAAAATACTTGATCGTCTTAAGAAATGCCAATCATGTAAAGTAGATTTACAAAACTTAAGTGATGAGATTGACAATCTTACTCAAAACGTATCCGAAATGAATGCTAACTACCCAGGATTTTACGAATCTCTTGTTCCTAAAGAATTGAGTACATTACAAAAACGATTTGAAAGTGTACTTATTCATGCCAATAAAACTGAAACAACTTTACTTACATTCCTTCAAAAGCTGTTTACGGATAAGTTGAGTATGTTCAATAGAAATTTGAAAATATTAGACGACAAAACTAGATGGTGCATGCCAGACGTTAATAGTGACAAATATAACCTGGAAGTTAAAAATGCAGCTCTCGTAGATGTGGAAAATGGAATCGCTGATTCTAAAAAGAAAGTAGAAGAGCTCAAAGAAGCTTCAGAGATATTACGTATTGTAGCTGAACCAGCTTGTGCTCAAGAAGCAGCTTCGCAAACGGAAAAAGCCCGAAAGAATTTGGAGGTACTTACAGCAAATTATGAAGAAATTAAGAAACGATTACAGGAAAATATCGAAGCCTGGCAAGAATACGAGACGCTTTTAGAAAACGTTTCAGAATGGCTGAAAGATAAAGAAAATAGAGTTAGACAAGAAGCTGCCAGCCTTGTTGATGTCAATGACATTGACGACAAAATATCTGAAATTGGAAAACTTAATGATGAAATTAAAGAATACGGAGGTGAAGTAAATAAACTCACAGAAATAGGCGAAAAAGTGCTATCGCGTAATCCTGATTCGCGTATTTCTCAATACATTAATCACTTAGAGACAAGATATCAGACTGTTGGCAAATTTATGGCAAATCAACTAAATAGATTAAAAGACCTTAAAAATAACAAGGGCAAATACGACAAATCAATAGCTGAATTTAAGGATTGGCTGCAAGATACCAATGCGAAAATAGCAGACATCGCAGCAATGAGTAAACACTCTAAGCCAACAGCGGCTGATTTAGATCAAGTGAAGAAATTAAATGAAAACAAGGAAGTTGGTCAAAAACTTCTTAATAGCGCTATAGAATCTGGTGAAGCACTATTTAGTGGTGTTACTCCTGAAGCTAGAGAGCAAATAAGGAACGAATTAAGAGCATTAAGAGATTACTTTGAGGATTCCGTTGATTCACTTAATAACGTAATCAAAGATATTGAAACTACTATTAATAAGAGATCATCATTTGACGACACCTTTAATCAAGTACAAAAATGGATAAGCGACAAAGAAACTGAATTAGGTGAATTTAAATTGTCACCTACCCTTCCCGAAAAGAAAGCTCAACTACATGCCACTAAGATTTTACATCAAGAAGTGGAATTGCATCAGTCTATGCTATCTCAGCTTACTGATAAACTCAAGCTTATGCCTGATGAAGACGCAGAAAAAAGTCTTACAAATATAATTGATAGATATAGAAACATGTCAACAGAACTTAGCAAACGAATTGCAACATACGAGTCTCATGTTGCAGATCACGAGAAATACGTTCAAATGTTTGAAGATATTCGTGATCGTCTTAATCATGTAATTGCTGAAAATAGTTTAGTCACTTATGCAGTCGTTTCGCAAAAAGAAGACGTTGACTCTAAAATAACGGCTATAGAAAAAGTCAAATCGAAAGCCCAAGAAATTGATAATGCCTTGGGTAATGTAAAATCACAATTACACACTGTTTTGGAAACAACCAGTCCAAATGGACATCCAGTTCTAATAAGTGAGTTTGAGCAATTAAAAGTAACGTGGGATCAATTTGCAAAACAATGTAATGAGTATGATAAAAAACTTAAAGATACCATAAAACAATGGAATGAGAGTCAAAAAACTTTAGATGAACTTGATGAATGGCTAAAAGTAAAAGAAAATCAAATAAGAGATCAAAGCCTTAAGAGTAATCTTGAGGCCAAAATCGCACACCTGCAAAAAGTCAAAGAGATACAAGTTGAACTTGGTTCTAAAAAGGCTGAGTTTGCCGCTTTAACTGAGAAGCAAAATTTGACTGGTGAGTCTGATCTTATCACAAAAACTTCAAAATTAGCTACAAGATATCATACCTTAAACAACCTTGTTAATGAAATTATTTCAAAATATGAAGTATATGTATCTGAGCACCAGACATTCGAAAGTGAATATAATAATATGGAAAAATGGTTAGTAGGTATGCTAGGTGAACTCCAAGATCTAAACGAAATCGTAGGGGACTATGCCGTCTTACAAGAGAAACAGAATAAAGCTAAAGAACTTTATGAAACTAGAAATAAGAAAACGCCTGCCTTTGAAGAGTTCCTTAGCTTAGGAGAGAAACTTTATGCTCATACTAGTCCTGACGGTCGCGAAATGATTAGACAAAAAATAAGAAAGATAAGAACCTTGTGGGACAGCTTTGGTGACAGTTTTCAAGAAACTGTTAATAAATTGGACCAATGCCTCTTACAATTTTCCGACTTTTCTCTTGCTCAAGAACAATTAACTAAATGGTTAAAAGATGTTGAGAAAGCAATGCAGCGCCACACTGAATTGAAAACTTCACTGGAGGAAAAGAAGGCGCAACTTTTGAATCATAAAATATTACACCAAGAGATTATGTCGCATGTACAACTTGTTGAATCTGTCTGTGACAAAGCCCAACAATTGGTTGATCAAACCCATGATGCTTCTTTGAATGTATATTTGCAATCTATCAAACAACTGTTCCAAAACATTGTTTCAAAGTCACAAAATCTGCAAGATAATTTGGAGGAGTGTGTTAAGAGACACGAAGATCTTGTACGTCTTCTTCAACAATTCAAAGAATGGCTTGGGTCACAGTCGGAAAAATTACTTGATATAGAAAACGCAGTGGGTGAAAAGCCTGAAATCATAAGGAAACTTCAATCTGCGGTTGCTCTGAAAGATATTGAAAAAGTTGGATCAAGTAAGTTAGACGAAATAAGAGCTATATTTACGACTGTTAGCAAAAGCACATCCGAAGCTGGAAATACTGCTATTCAAGCAGAAATCAATAATTTACATGAACAACTTACTAAGGCAGTGAATAGTATTGAAACATCAGAGCAAAAATTGAAACATACTTTAGAAATTTGGAACAAATTCGATTCTTCCATTGAATCCATAACCGGATGGCTGAAAGATATGGAAGCTAAATGCCGTGATCAAAGTCTATGCTCAACATTATCTGAAAAAGAGGCTCAATTACAGAGATACGTTGATTTACGTAACGAAATTCACGCTAAAGAAAAAGAAATAGATGCGTTCGTTGACGAGTCTCACAGCCTTATCTTATTAAGTGGAGTGGAAAGATTAAAACCACTAGTAATTCAAATCAGCAGTCGGTATCAACAACTTCATTTAATATCCAAGGATATTGTTAACCACTGGTTAGAATTAGTGTCTGATCATAAAAAATATGTTCAATTAAGAAATGAATTTGATACTTGGTTGAAACCCTTAGAAGAACAGTTATCGCAAATGCTTGTTAAAGAAGATAAATTAGGCATTGAAAGTAAGGGAAATAAGTTGCAAGTATTTTTATTAGAACGTGAAAATGGAGAACATAAAATGGGCATATTAACAACAGCCGGAGATAAAGTGTTACCCGAAACTGCAGCGAATGGAAGAGAAAGTATTCGATCTGAAATAAGAGAATTAAGAGAAAGATGGGACAAACTAAACGATAGTATTTCGCAACAGCAAAAGGAATACGAATCACAGACTTTACAGTGGTCAAGTTATCAAGACGTGTTGCAACAAACGTTATCTTGGTTAGACGAAAAAGAAAAAATAGTAGAAAGTGAAGAAAAGGTAGTTCTAAATTCTGCTCAAGAAATTAAATCAAGATTGCTCAAAAATAAAACTTTATTACAAGAAATATATTCGCATAAGAGAGTTATTGAAACTGTCACCGAGAAAGCTAAAAGTGTGGCAGCTAGTATTCATTCCAGTAAAGGAGAAAGTGAAGAAATGGCAACAATTATTAAATCTGTTTGGGATAGATATAATGCTCTAACAAATAGACTTTCATCAGTGATTGATAAACATGAAAATTCATTTGAAATTTATCAACAATTCGCTGATCAACAGAAATCCCTGCAAGATTATCAAAAGCATTTATGGGATCGTTTGCATTTACTATCAGACTACACCGGCAACAAAGCAGCCTTACAAAGTAAATTAGCGAAAATACAAGAGCTGTTGGACGCGATTCCGAATGGAACAAATAAGTTGAAAATATTGTCCGATCTTATTGAAAATAACGCTTCGAAGCTGTCACCTCGCGGTAAAGAAGGTATGTCTCGAGAATTAGGATTATTAAGAGCTGATTTGGAAAAATTCACGGCTACAGTACATGACGTAAAACGAGGCATAGAAGAAAAAATACAACAATGGATCGAATTTGATTCTGCAAATGACAGATTGCAACACTGGTTGAGTGATACGGAGATGAGCTTAAAGACCTACACCCCCAAAGCTACTTTAGAAGAAAAGATCGACCAACTTAACAAATATCAGGTAAGTTTTTTTGAATATTTTCATTTAATTAGGACATTCATTTTGTTATTAATTGTGAAATATTTTAAACAGGATTTGAGTAAAGCAATTGATAATCATGAAAGTGATTTGAATACGGTCGTAAATTTGGGTGAAGCCTTGGATCAAGTAAGAAAAAGACTGACAAAATTTAAATTAATGAGCACCGTAGGGTGTAGTCTAATTTTCAGTAGAATATGATCTAATCTCACTATGAGACTCTAACAAAAGGGACTCTACTTACCAGTATAATTTACATTATCTATACTATACATATATTTCTAATTATTATACAAAATTACTAATGATAGAAAGGGGTGTGGGATATTTAACAGACAAGTTAAAAACAGCTGGTTCTTAAATTTTAATGTTACTAATTGTAGATGTTGTAGTTTTAGTCTTAAAATTTAAAATTAAATTAAAAACATGTACCTATAAATATTCTTCTTAATTACTTTGCAGGCAATTTTAGCAAACTTAAAGAAAACAGAAAATGACGTCGATAAATTGACTGATGAGTTCAGCGATCTTATTGAAAACTGCAACGACACGAGAATTACAATGAATTTACAGCAGATGACATCACGCTTCCAATCCGTCCATTCAACGGCTAATGAGTTGGTTAAAAAATGCCAGCAAGCCGTCAATGATCATAACGCGTATCAAGATAAATATAACCAATGTATTGATTGGATAAAAGCGGCACAATACAAATTCGATGAATGTCAGCGAAATGCATCGAATACACCTGAAGGAATCAATGCTAAACGGGAAAGTTTGAATGATTTGTTAAGTCAACGCCGTAACGCTACTCTTTTGGTTAATAATACTTTCGAATTAGGAGAGAAATTATATCCTTCAACATCACCCGAAGGCAAGGAGTTAATCGAACAACAACTCCACGATATGCAACAAGCAGTAGAAAATTTGTATGATAACATTACTAAAGCTGAACGTGACTTAGATTCTGAACTAAATAAATGGTCGTCGTTTGATGAAAACCTTAAGGCCGTCAATGAATGGTTAACATTAGCTGAGAAAAACCTACCAAAGGATATTGAACTCAAAGCAACATTGGATGAGAAACGTAATCAACTTAACGTATACAGAAACTATCTTCAAGATGCTATTGCTCATCAGCAGGACATCTCTGATCTAGAAGTTCGCGCGCAAAGCTTACCTGATGTTAACAAAAATATTACAAAAGAAATTAACCAACTGAAACAAAGGCATGACAATATTCTTGCCCGGGCTAAAGGTTTTGTAGAACAATACGAGGCGATTGTTAATAATCATCAACAATATAGCAAAGCTGTTATGGACTTGCAGGAATGGGTTGAAGCAACTCATAATACAGCTCAATTGTGGGGTGATGTTAACTTGGAAAGAGTAGCGTTAAGCAGTAATTGCGAAAAGCTGAAATCATTACAAGTAAGCTTACCCGAAGAAAAGAATCGTATTGACAAAATACGCTCATTAGGCGAGAAAGTTCTTCCAGGAACAGTAAGCAACGGTCAAACTAATATAAGAAACCAAATTGATGCCTCTCATCAAGAATGGGAAGGATTGGTGTCTTTCATTAACAAGACTATTGAATCTTTGGAAAATAAAATACAGCAATGGAACGAATATGAAAATATGAAAGATCAATGTTTGGCCTGGATTAGAAATACTGACAATCAAATTCATGCAGTCGACTTAAAAGCCACTCTACCCGAAAAACAAGAACAATACAATGTGTTCCAAGAATTGCAAGGAGAAGTAAGGGCAAAGGAACTTGAGATTGACAACATTACAGAAAAGGCGCAGCATCTGTATACAGGTGTATTAGGACCTCGCGGTTCACAAATTTCTGACTTAACGGTAAAATACCAAACATTATCCCAGAAAGTAAAAGATTTAACTAACCGCTGGCAGCAGTATGTTAAGACTCATCAAGAATTCACTAGTAATGTTGCTGAATGTTCTCAATGGATTGAGGAACTAAGAGATAAGCTTGACTTCTGTGCTGACTTAAGCTCATGTTCTCAAGATGACTTGGAGACTAAATTAGTTCTAATTCAAAACTTACTACTTACTAAAGACGAAGGATTTACAAAAGTTCAATCTTTAGTAGAACTCGCTCAAAATGTAATGGCTAACACTGCTCCAGCTGGACATGAAGCAATCAACAACTCGCTAGTAGCCTTACAAGAACAGTGGTCAGCATTATTATCTCGCATGATTGAAACTAAGAACATGTTAGATGACTCAGTTACTAAGTGGGCTGGGTTCTTGGAACAAATACAATTGATAAACAAAAGTAATGCTTGGCTGGAGAGCATGTTAGCAGAGTTAACACCTTATGAATCATCTATGTCAGATAAACGTGCACAACTTGAAAAACTTAAAGAAGTTGAAGAAAAGGCACGATGCGACCGCTTAGAAGTAGATACCTTAAAAGCTAAGGCAGCTGAAATGTTAGCTAGTGGTCAACAGAATCAAGCTGCATCTAAAGCTCAAGAAACACTTAACAAATTCGACAATTTGTATGATAAAATCAAAAAATTATTAGCTGATCGTGAAGAACAGTACAAGGACCATAGACTATACAAAGAAGCTCATGATGAACTGATTCAGTGGCTAGGCAGAGCAAGGGAAAAGGTACCTTCATTAAAATCTAAACCATTGAGCGACAAGCTGGCAATAGAAAACTCCGTAGCCCCACTAGAAGCTCTTATCAATAAACAAGCACAAGGAGAACTACTGTTAGAACATCTTCAACATACAGGTGAAGTTGTGCTCGCAAGCACGTCGCCAGAAGGACAAACAATCATCAAAAATGAAATGAAAGCTCTCAAAGAAAGCTTTGACCACTTATTCAACGAAATTAAACAGCAGAAAAGTCAATTGGAAGATACTGTTAACCAATGGCGAGAATATAAGGATGAGTATGAAAGATTATCTGACTGGCTTCAACAAAAGGAAATTCTTATTAAAAACCATAAACTTGCTTTGCTTGGAACAGCGAAAGAAAAGGGAGCTCAAGTTAATGATGTAAAGGAAATTGTTGATCAATTACACAAAGGAAAGGCTGACATTGATAATTTCAATGCCTCAGCTGCCGGTTTATTATCTTCTCATTTGGATACATATGTCAACAACCAGCTAAGGCATTTGAATTCGAGGTATCAAGTATTAGTCAATATGGCTAATGATGTCCTAAAGAAAGTTGAAACAAATTACGAGCAACATAAGAATTATGACGAAAATTACGAAAAGACCAAGAAGTGGATCAACGATGCTTGGGACATTACACGCAGTGGAAGCGAAGCAGGTAGTAACAGCAGTAAAGATGCTTTACAGAAACGCTTAGAACAAATTGAAGATTTGTTGAAACGTCGCGAAGAAGGTCAGAATCTTGTTCATGCTACCGTTAATAGCGGAGAGAAAGTTCTTAGAAATACTAGATCCGATGGAAAAGATAAAATCAACACAGAACTTAAAGAATTACAAAATGAATGGGATCGACTCGTTAAGAAGATGACGACAGCTAAAGTCCATCTTGAGACCGCATTACTTCAATGGGCTGA
>JAPEIZ010000007.1:366630-376805 GCA_026122275.1 Junonia oenone
CAGGTTTCCTCACGATGTTTTCCTTCACCGCCGAGCTCGAGATGAATTTAAACACAAATTTAGCACTTGAATATCCAACGGTGCTAGCCACGGTTTGAACCCGTGACCTTTGGTTAAGATCCACATGTTCGTACCACTAGGCCATCTCGGCTCAGGTAGACGTTATGTCAATATTATTATTTATTCGTAAATCCTACCATAGATAGCTAATAGAAAATTTATTGCCATCGATTGAATAAGTGAGACGTGAGAGAAGTTATAACAAATACAAACTTACTTGCGAGTTTACATTTAATATACATTACTCGCAAAAATTAAAAGATAGAAAAAAAGTAGCAAATTTTAAAAAGGATGTAACTTTGCAAAGAAATGGTTGAAAAATTATTTTAAAACCAGAAAATTTTAGCCCCAAAAATCTTGTTTTTATATCTGGACGTCTAAATTTTTTATTCATCACTAGTTTTCCAGTAAACGTTGGAAAACCTTAGACAGATAGTAAGACTATTAGTTTTTGAAGAATCGATACAGATATTGATGTTACAGAAAGCTCTATAAAACAAAATATAAAAACTGTATGAAGCTACCCCATCTTCCCCTGTAAATGTTTTTATTGTTTAAAAAAAATATCCTTGTATTAATAACAAAATATGTAAAATATTTTTATCTTTAATGAATAATTAAATCTTTAGGAGTGTTAAAAGTGAGTGAACAAAGTAACCTTGATTTTTAAAACTTCACGACCAAGAAAAAATGTATGACATGGTAGGGTTTTCTTGGTTAATATATCAGTCTTTGTTATCGTAGTCTATAAATACATACGAGAAAAAGGGTATAAAGATTAACAGAGAGGAAATACAATCCGGTGAAAGAGGCAATATTCGACAACCGCGCTGCGGTGGCGTCACAGATTCGGAAAGGATTGGCAATGCTCGCGAGGCGGTGGCATCACTGACGAGTGGGTATACTATACTTGTCTGTTGCCGATAGAATCGACCATGAAAACTTTTTAGTTAAGTTATTCATTTTCTTTTTTTAATATTTTAATCTGACACATTGACATCTAACAATATTGTGACTGATAGTACCTATTATTACAAAGGATAGGACCATGGTCATGAGCTTACCTGACACTGACAATATCTAATTAAAAATAACCTACGATCGACGCGCACGTGAACAAATGAGGAACTAATTTTGTCGATGCTAGCGGTGATAGTCGCCGCTATGTCAAAAGAGGCGACCATGTACAAAGGTATCCATATCCATGTAGTAGTGCCGATGTGTGATAGAGTGTTATTTTACATACTTTAACATATTTAATGGTAATTATATTAAAAAATCTTAACTTTATAGAGTCTCCTCCATATAAACTTTAACTATGCCACATTTCATACTCCTCCGTTTGCGGAATTTTCGTAAAAGTGTATACGAAGTTTTTGCTTCACGTATTAATATAATATGTAAGTATAGGTAATATATCAACTTACGTCTTACTTACGTACAATTATTAATGTCACATTTTTATCCTTAAACTATTTTTATTTGAAATATGTATTTCATATTTTAAAATATTTGTAATCGGAAACTAATGGTATAAATACGAATATTAATTTTTTATTTTCTTTTTACCCGACTGCGTCAACTGGTTATGTTTTACGACTTTGTATTACTATTTTAATATAGATGGTCAAAGGTGTCATGGGTACGCCACGCCGGGTACATCCGGGCCAATGTTTTCTCAATCGGCTTTTGTTCCTCTTCTGTACCTAAATAAACTTGTTTCAAAGTTTTTAAGACAACCTTATATTAAAAGGCCGACTATGCATTGAAACCATTGCAAATATCCTGGTGACAGTGTTTTCTGTCTCACACAGTCTAACTCTTAAACGGAATCCTTTAACCCTTAATAAATTACCTTTGCGTAAACTTTAAGCGATGTTAAATTATAACATAGTATTTATAACCGTGAAAATCGTAAGCCTCTTTAGCTCAGTGGCAGAGCACTGGTCTCGTAAACCAGGGGTCGTGAGTTCAAATCTCACAGGAGGCAATAATAGTTACACTTACACTATTATGAGACTTTGGAGTTATATAAAATTATTATTTTACGCAGGAGTATATCTTTGACCGATACAAGTTTTTTAAAAATATATTTCTATAATTATTTTGATTTAGTGTTAAGCTTTATTTTGTATTTATTATTTTGACTGTATTTTATATTTCAATAAAAAATGTAAACAATAACACTCAATATCAGCTACAGTTTTACGTATAACATTTAATCAGTTTATTAAGCAAAACTTCTTTAATCCAAAAACGTGGTGAAGCAAACGTTACTAAACATTTCAAGATACATAAAAAATTAGCCAATGCCTCCTGTGAGGATTGAACTCACGACCCCTGGTTTACGAGACCAGTGCTCTGCCACTGAGCTAAAGAGGCTGATGTTTATTTTGCGTTAAAGTAGTTACGATTCCAAATATGATGGAGTATTTTTTATATAATACTTATTCTTATACCAGCGGACCCGACAGACGTCCTGTTCACTACCATTGTTACCTATTGAGTCCAGTACCCTTAGTACAAGTTTGTTAAACGAACGTTTTCGTTTACTTTATTGAGACCTCGGTATTTACGAACCATCCAGGGCCCACTCAATTAAACACAAAATTTCATTAAAATCAGACCAATGGTTTAGGAGGCGTTAGATGACAAACATTCATATCCAAAGAAATTTATATACAAAGATAAGAAGAGTGGGCAAACGAGCAGGCGACGGAGGTAGTGCGGTTATAACAACGAACTGCTGGTTTGCGCACCAGCGAAGGGTGTGGGGAGGGCATGAGCGTTTTTCGCCCCCCTGAGTTGTGCTCCACCGGCCGCGAGCGGAGCAACGCAGGGGAGGGGCAGCAGATACGCATGCAAAAGCGATCCCGCGGCCTCTCCTGCTTATGCTGATGCTGATGGTGGCCATCACAGGTTTTGACGCGGGGTAAATGTTCATAGATACCACACCCTACATAGGAGTAGGTATCCATGAAGATTTACGCTATGTCAACATAAAACAGCCTAAAAAAGGAAAAAAGGGGAATAAAAACACAGAGTGAGCAGAGAAAATGAATAAACACATCACACATCTTTAAAGTTTATTTTACTATTGAATAAGTATTTTGTCATATTTTAACCAAGAGTTAAAAACAGGTTTAGTTTCAAAACTCCCTCTGGCTACGCTCATGACGCCACTGACGAAAGGCTGTGATGCAAAGTAAAAGTCGACAATATCCTTCACGTTCTTACAAAGCGGAAACGCGGATGTAATCCACAAGTAAGCTTGGCCTGTTCCAAGTTTTCTTCCACAAATGGCGCGATTGCCAGAACTTGTACAAGGCTTTATTGCTGCTATTCTTCCAAGGCTTACCAGGACTGTCCGGGAAGTCGTTGATGCCACCCACCCGAACTCCGATTGATATGTAAAACTGTGGACATTAATTGTAATTTGCGGATTATCATTTTAGGTCATTCTTTAGATATAGATATAAAACTCTTCTGTACAGATGTTTGTGACCTCCACCTAAAAGATTGGACCGCTTTAGAGGAAATTTTTATTTGACTCATTTTGATTGGTGGATGGTCAGTGCCGTAAGGAAGTTTAGCTGAATTAGTTTTTTAATTGTAATTTTTAAGATAGGAACGTAGGGTGTAGACGTTTGTTTGGTTGGGCTAGGGCGCCACTGTGTATCGTTCGAAATAACAATTCGTCGTGGAAGATGATTTACGAAGATAATCGACCATGAGGTGGAAGTTAGTAATATTAATTAGGATAAAAATATATTCACCAATTGGTCAAAAGGTGCCATAGAAGTTCCTTGTGCCCAAGCTTTAGCGTGTGGTAAGTCGTGAGCACTATATTCTACGTCGTTACTTTTAATTGGTTTTATATCGCCATAAAGTTCTCCATCCACTCTGAGTTTAAAACCACCTGCAATGAACAAAGAAGATAAAGTATTATTAACAAGTAAAAGTGTTTAAGCAAAGAAGAATAAACAAAAATGAATCTGCCACACGCTTTATTAGATATGTGATTATTAATTGACTATTGTAGACTTTTAAATTATACGGATATAATTACATCAAGTTAATAGAAAAACTTACTGGGTTCCCAAATCAAAGTGTAAATATGGAACTCTTCATTCCAGTCTGTCGAAGTATTAAACCTTTTCAAAAATATAGACCTGTAAGACTCGGTATCCGATACAATTGGACCCCCATATAGCTCAGTAGAGAATTCTTCATTGCCTTTTGCACATACGATTCGAATCAGTCCTGATCCATACCGGTCCTTTCCATACTCGTTGTGGAGAGGCTCCAAACTTATTTCTATAAAGGGAAAAAGTTCTTAACTTCTTAAATCTTTTAATGTTTACAGAAATAAATATTAAAAATTTCAAAGAATTTTTGTTTGTTAAACGAATCTGTTTAATAATATTAGTTTTGATCGAGTTGAGACTATAAGTATTTGGCCCATTTCCAACCCCTTCCTCATCCATTCATTCCCCATCTATTCCCCCTCCATTCCCCGTATAAGGCAGGCAACGCATTTGTGGTACTTCTGGTGCTGCAAGTGTCCATGGGCGGCAGCATTCACTTTCCATCCGGTGATCTGTCGGCTCGTTTGCCCCTATTCTATATTTAAAAAAAAAAATTGATATTGTACCCTATTATGGTCACCGCTTATTAGAGTAACCACTTTTCACCATTAAATTTATGACTATTTGCCGTAATGGGGAAAGAAGAATCTACGTCCAGTAAGAGGATGTTATGTACTGCTACTTACAGTTACCTGAAATTAACCAATCACCAACCGGCAGTTTTGCGCGTACGTCCACTCGGCCATATTTAAAGCTAAACAACTTGCGTGTGGTGACTTTTCCACTGACAACTGGTGGGATAATCTGTGCACCAGATGCGGATTGAGTACATTCCCTTGTACCAGCTTCCCCTGTACACCTGTTAATGTAATAATAATAGAAATTTGATAAATAGATTTTGATACAGTTTTCTGCTATCTGAACCAAGAAAAGTTGCGGAGTTAAGACGGAAATCGGAAATTGATCAAGCTGTTTATGCTATCGCTCGGGGGATATATTTTCTTTATACAAATAAATTGTTCCTAGGTCTAAGTGTTTGTTCGTCTCTCTGCCATACCACGGAAAGCACATAAAGCTGCCGGTCCTGGTTATAATCACAATCACCTGATAAAGCCCGTTGCTTTAAAATGGTTAATGGGTTAACCTCAGGGCTTTTAAAGCTGAAAAATGCATTATCGCATAACACTCAGATTTAAGCGGTTATGTGGGACTCTTGAAGCGAAAATTCGCATCAAACTACCCACAAAAACCCAGCGGAAGCCTTATCGTTCTTGTGTTCTGGGCTGCGGAGGTCAGACAGTAATCGCTCTATGCATAAATCTGTAACCAGTCGATACCTGGGCTAGGATATCTAATAAACAGAAAAGCAAGGAAAATAATACTTGGAAGATGGATTATACGTATATTTAAAAAGTAATACATACTCGGTATCATAGTCTTTATGTTCCGAGAATACGTCTGAAGAGAACACAGTTTTAGGACTTATCGTTAATCTTCCACTTTCAATGTTTATTGTTTCACTGGAGTAAGAGTTGAACGGGTAGTCCTTGAAAGTAGAAAGATATAATAAAATATTTGTGAAACATAGTCCGCATAGTAATATTTATGCCGCATTTTGTAATATACCTATATAGAAAAAAAGATACTAAAAATTAACCTACATTATTGTTCATTTAGATTGATTTATATCTATGTACACATGTATAATGTACACTGTTAAACATAAGTAAAGCTTTGGTTTCCTAACAAAATATTGTTAGTCATTTAACGGTCAGTTTAATGGGTCTGATAAATTCATACAGACTTTTTCCATAAATAATGTCCTAGAGCCCAGAGCCGAATTCGATTTTGCGTTATAACAACAGGGCCCGCATTCTCTATGTCACGATACGAAACGTGCCCAAAACGGATGACGTCATATCGTGCTTGTCAAACAATCTTACCATGGCACGTTACGTCTTCTTAAAAATGTATTTTGTAAGTACACGTCTTGGAAACTAAAGGAATAGTATAAATAATGATAATCTTTTTTTGGAGATGGCACGAGCCGTTTCTATTAACAATCTTTCAAAAAAGGTTACCGGTTTATTTTTTATTAATTTTTAATTACTTATTTGACAGCATGGAACGCGCAACATAACGTGACATTTCAATTTCACAATGTCATAGAGAATACAATTTAAGACAATAACGTGTTTCAATATAGAAATACGTTTTCATTTGGCATAGAGAATAAGGGCCCAGAAAAGACTTTCATGAAATTTTGCAGATATAAAGTTAGAAACCCAGATTAAATAATATGATTTTTTATCCCAGAAAAATGCTCATTTATGCAATATTCCGACCAAAAATCGAGAATCAGGCAAATTTTTTACACTTCACTCACACGATTGTACATCTAGCGCCACGCGATATGATGCGGCACCGAGTCTTACTACAGTATTTGTCATTTTGACATAAAATGTATGCATTGGTTATTCTGTAGCAAGTTTTTAACAGTTCAAATTTGACCGACTGAATAAGCGAAATGACTAATTTCACTTGAGTGGGTCTCGATTTTTGGTCGGAATAGCCCTACTGAATAGAACTGTTCTCGTGGAACTTCGTTTTCTTTTCCGCTATTAAAAAAACAATTAATTATGTCTTCATACGTACAGGTCCTTGTGGAAACATGGTCTCCTTGTGCCATACGAATTTGTTGGCATTATCGAATTCTTCATTAAATATAAGAGAACCTCTACAAATCATTTTCGAACAGATTGTAACCGTTTCTTCTGATATCTCACAATTCGGCAACGTGTCCTCGTTCATAAACGCTGTTGAAGAGATTTTTTAAAATTTGCATTAGATAATAATAAAGTGACCATGTCTCAAAAACTAATTTTAAAAGCATGTTAGGTACAAATTATAATTAACCATAAATCATGGGTGCACGTAAAAAAGTATATTGGAAATATTTTTAAATATTACCTATATACTTTTATAAAAAAGGAAACGTAAAAATATATATTTATATATAACATATTTGGAGTCAGCGAATTGTTCTCTATACAAATATGTATAATTGTATATAGGTAAATCCATATTTCAAAAAAAATGGCGCTTAGATCAAATAGCCTTGCAACCGTCGATATTTATATCTTTAGTAATATTATACACCTACACGTTAGATGAATTATGGACATATGGATAAACAATTGATAAACATTCACGAAAAAACTACTGATATTTATTAGAGCTTAACAGTAATAACCCGATTACCCTAACACGTTTCATTTTATTTCAACACGCGGAATTTTTATTTCAACTTAAAAATCGGGACGTCCCGCCAAAATCGCTCGTCCCTATCGCGTAAGTCGTAAGTGCCTTCAAATAATGCTTACCATTTACCTGCCAGTAGAAACTTTTCGTCAGCATTTGAACAACTCGGTCGGCATAAACATTGAAATGAAAGTGGTCTTTGAGTTTCAATGACAAATATTTATCAATATATATCCAATATCCCGCCTTGGCTTTATTCATATTAAAGCGGTAGGTTCTTGTTTGAAGACCACTCGTTAGATTACCAATCAAATAAACTGACTTGAAATCATCATCTGAAAGAGTATTAATGTTAGTTGTGTACTTGAAATAATAAGCAAATAGAAATAACTATTTATATAATAGAACCACTTCATCTTCTGGTGAGGGATTGTTATGGTCCATTTAGAGGAAAAAGGCAAGGAAGACAGTTTAACTTTCATTTATTATTTACACCCTCTTTTCATTTTATTTTTCGTTAATGTTAGATATCAGCGGTTATACGTAATATGAAGACGGTTAAAAAGTATAACAGATACGTCAAAGAAATAGTTATATCTACCTGGCATTGTGATTCTCATTCCACTTGGAGAATAGGCAAGGATCCTTACTGGTGGCAGTGGATCGGATGCACCGATGTTTGGTAAGCCCACAGCCGTGAAGACAAATAGGAATATAATTTCCTTCACCATATTACTCGTGTTATTACCGACACATATATAAACGTACTGACTACTGAGTATGATTATACTTATCGCTAAGAAGATAACGTATTAACAACAAATACAGAATGATCATGAACCGAGATGGCCGTGAGAATTCGGATGTCATAGAGGTTTGTAACCGTAACCGAAATAATCGAATATTAACACATACAACACTAACATTATAAAGAGGAAAGATTTGATTGTTCGTTTGAAATGAATAGGCTCCGGATCCATTTGACCGATTTGAAAAATTCTTTCACTTTTGGGAAGCGACACAATCTCCGAAGAACATAGGCTATATTAGATGTTCAAAAAAGTTAGGAATAGACGTGCGAAGCTGGGGCGGTCTGCTAGTCAGAAATAAAATTCTATACATATCCGTAACAGAATCCGTTATAAAAGTTGCGAAAAATTTCCCATAATAGCGGATACATGAAAAATGTTGTGACAGTTTTTTTCTGATACCTACTAAAAACCTATACATACATATGCGTTATTGTTATTGCCAAAAATAATCCATTTGTATTTTACTTTTGAATTTCCATAAAAATCCATCTGTAACTGAACTGGAAATTCTGAAATAATTACATCCGTATATCCGTTACCGTGTCTGAAACCGATGAAATGTTATTCTTGTAACCAGGTCTAGATCCGAAATTCGTTATATTTTTATTCGATAATAAAAAAACGTAACACAGCCTGTACATATCCCACTGCTGGGAATAGGCCTCTTCTCCTATTGGGAGAAGGTAATGGAGCTTAATCTACCACGCTGCTCCACTGCGGATTGGATATACATGTGTCAGAATTTCTTCCGGAACATGCAGGTTTCCTCACGATGTTTTCCTTAACCGCCGAGCTCGAGATGAATTTAAACACAAATTCAGCACTTGAAAATCCAGCGGTGCTAGTCAGGGTTTGAACCTTTGGTTAAGATCCACGTGTTCGCACCACTAGGCCATCTCGGCTCTTCGATAATAATTATGTTGAAAAATTTTGATGGAGAGTTTTAATCCCGGCACTGCAGGCAAACGTTTTCATTCCCCATCCATTCCCCCTAAAAGGCCGGCAGCGCCTTTTGTAGCTCCCCCGGTGTTGCAATTTCCATGGGCGGCAGCATTCACTTTCAGGTGATCTGTCAGCTCGTTTGCCCCTATCCCTATACGAATACGTACGAATAGCTATGACTCTACACTTTAGAGTAAAGGTTATCTGCGGGGAAATTTTAAAATAAATAATTAAATATAAAACAATATCACAGCTCGCGAACTTTAAGCTGTTATCCGGCAAGTTATGAGGATTTTAACAAACAGGGCGCGTATTTGACCTACGATATCATCCTTCCATCCATCCATTCATCTATCCACACGACACGTATGTACTTAAGTATATGTGTATAGGGTGTGTATACTTTTAATCTAAAATCTCGTTATTTGATGTCTTATTAGATGGGTAATAATAATACACATTAATAACTTTAAAAATACACATTTTGAAGTTAATGTGAAGAATGTAAAATATTTTTTTGCTCGACGGTCAGAAAGCGTAAACTTTCGGCCCGCTGCGCTATAGGAAATTGCTCCTTTCTGTCTTCGCCGAGAAAATAACTAAATAGTTGGTATACACTACACGATTATAATATAATTACTTGTGATCTGAGACATTTCTTACTTTACCTCCAAATGGTAAATAGGTATATTATAGGTAAATAGGTACAGGTATTGTAAGGAAATAAACAAATACCACTTTCCGATTTAAAATAATATTAGTAAGTTCCCGTTCTCCTCGTTTACTCATTTTTCTATCGATGTAATTGTATTTGTAAAGAACATAATATGTACTTAATTGAATCAGGCGTTACTTTGCGGAATTCCATGATAACAAATCAAATATTTATTTTGCTTGAGAAGTGACTTCTCAAATGACCGTTGTAGAGACAACACCTCCTGAGGATGCTCCGGTGTCGGAGCGAAACGTACGTAGAGTGTCTGTGTGTACATCATATCAGACAGATTTATAC
>JAPEIZ010000008.1:235070-248543 GCA_026122275.1 Junonia oenone
TAGGTATAAGTCAGTTAGGTATATTTTACGAAACTATAACTATGATTTTATATTTACTCAACACAAATTTGCTTTTGATGTGTATTTTAAAATATGTACAATGTTCAAATACATTACGATATAAGACAATACGTTTGTTATTCAACAAAACACACTCACATACTTACAATACATACGTAATGCAATGGACATAATTATTATTTATTTACTGAGGAAAATACAAAATAGCGGGAAAACTACGACCTCACTCCGTTTTATTTGTAAACATAAGTTTCGCGCCATTATACACTTGTAAACAAAAGCCAATATTTTTTTTAAATTTCTACCTAGCATTGTTGAATTCGCGGAATAATCAGCACGCCCCCGGGCTCAGGTAGAAAATTAAAAAAAAAGTACTTAGGAGGGCTCATGGGACAATGGCTAATTGTTGTATGAATTGGGATATGCTTCAAGGCCGATGTACCCTTTAAAACAGTTGTTGGCCCAATCCAGACTTCAGTCTACATTCGGGCTTCAAACAGACCAGTTCATAGCTAACTGTCTTGTAGTACTATCGTGTTATTTGTTTGTAAATAACAGGGGTCAACAGCCCTTGTGTTTATTTTTAATTTTTTTTCATTTTACTCAAAGCTATCCAACGATTTTACGCATCGAGGACTTAGTGACATTTAGGGTTTTCACAAACGGTCATTATTTTTAATTTTTTTTTGTTTGAAAGTTTATTGGATAATAGTGAAGTGCCTTTATCAACGTCTATTTCTCTTTTGTTGCAGACGGTGTGCGTGGAACCCATCGCGCGCATCGTCCTTGTGATAAGAGGGCACTGTGATATCGACGAGTTCGTCTTAGCTTTAAAACTAGTTAGGCTTTAGTTATACAAAATGTCGATGCCAATCGACGCCCACATACTTCAGTTCGACGTATGGGAGACGCTGGATGAGGAGTCAATGGAGTTGACTCAAACGTCGGAGTTCTGGACGCAGATGCAATACGAAACCGAAAGGTTCGACCTCGTCCCGCCGTCGAATATAACCAACATCCTGCAGGACAGCGACGTGGATTGGAGGATAACGGAGACCCCGGAGGAGCACAAGGATAATATAGTGCACCACGATTGCATGTGGGCCGGGTCATGTATAGACTCCGTGCATCCGAGCAATACGTTCGTGCCGTCTGATCTGATAACCGCGACGCCTGGTCAGAGCCTGCTGCGGCGGGACACATCGCCGCCCCGGCCGGAGACGCCGCCCTCGCTGGACGGTGATGAGCACCCGCAGTTCCGCCATGCTGTGGACGTTGCCGGAACAGCTCTCCGGCTCCTGAGGGACTCCGCGGCCGTCGCGGCCGATCACTCGTACACCCTCGCTCGTCAGCACTTCGACTGCCTCGGCGTTCAAACACCATCTGACTCCTGCGAATCAGGTATTGTATTGTTTTCTTATTATTTTAGTTTTTTTGCAGTCATCTTTCAGGGACACGAGCTTTTACCATAATTGTTAATTTACGCTGATGTAATCAAATGGAAACGATAAAATACGATCATGACACCGAAATCGTGTTATATATCGATCACTTTAATATGTCAAAGCGATGTTGGTCAGATTTAAAATTTAAATGTAGCGGACATTTCAGGGACGCGTTGACTTATCGAAAATCGCACTATCTATTGACACCGCAGTGTTGCCGCGTTACAAAGTCTAAAATATAACTCATCGGTTATTCGAATCAGTATGTAATGTTATCGCCCCTTAATTAATAATTTATTATAATGTTTGGACATAATAATCAGTGGAGACTCGGCGGCCGCAGAGGATAACTTATGTAATATTTGAACGCCCAAGGCCGGTATTTACTTGCAAACATTACGAAAAGTTGTACCAACTAGTAATTGGGGATTGAAGAACGCGACAAGATGGGAGCGGGTCGCGGCTCTCAGGACGCAGGCGTCGCGACAAGAGCGCGGGAAACTGCGTATCGACCGCGGCCCCTTCCCCACCCCCCGTCCCACCGTCTAGACGCACCCGCTTCCGGAACCTTCGCCTTCGACCTTGAACGTCTCAACCTTCCTTAATGTTCCGACTGTCTTATCCTGAGATTGACTCGCTTAATTACTCCTAATACGGACTCCAGCTTCGTCCTTTCCCCGGGACTCCAGAGGTCGCCGGAACGTCGACCGGGACGTCCCGACATTGACGCATCCCGATCCTCGGGTTAAGGTTAACATTCTCGCAGTCTGGACGCCCAATAAAAATGATGAATGCGTTCCCCGAAAGTTCATATCTATCATTTTAATTTCGATTCGACTCTGATACGTAGTAGGATAACAAATCGAATAATTGATTGAATGATTTACATCCATAAAACCCTACTTTTGGAAAGTTTACATCATTCATCGGAGGAATGATTCGGTCACGCTCGAATGGGCAGCTTGAAAATAGTCAAATCAGAACGCATCGCCGTGTACGAGAATATCTTGTTAGAAAATATTCCGGTAATTTCATTAGAAAAATTTGAAAGTCACGAAGCGTAATGAAAAGCATGATGCAGTAACGCGCCCTTTTTAATTTGCGTTTTATTTTAAGTACGGGCGACCTCGATTATGTCGCACACATATTACATGCAACATTAGAACTACAATGTCTTCTAATCGTTTGTGCACTGGCCATATGAGCTGATAGCTCCGAGTAAGGTCGCGTTGGTTATAATTATGTTCGTACTTCGCTTGTAAGTTCATCAGTACTCTTTTATACGCATTTTATGTTTTATACAGCTAGGCAATCGAATTCCTAATTACATGTTATAAATAAATCGAGAATTGCATTCTCGGCGCGTCTCGGCTCGTCCGATCCGTTATTCGTATAAGAATGCAACGGAATGAAATGGAATCTCATTGAAGTCGAGCTCGCGGCTCGCCGGACCGGTTTGAGACGCGGTACTGCCATGTCTAGTCCGGCCGGATGACAATTTGATAGACGGCTATATCTCGGATACATCCATTAAAGTTAGTAATTACGATTCTTTACAAATATCGATTAAAACCGGAACGGCACAGCACTGTCTGGCGAGCGCGGGAAATTTTACGACGCACGCGCTGTACTATCGCGCGTTACCGCTCCGAGTATCGTCGAAGTTATCACATTTTTCCGCCGCGGTACCTACGTTCTGTAAATACATGTACGTTTTATCGTTCCGATTTTACAGCGCTCTATTTACCTACAGTTAATCGTCGGGCGCACGATAATAAATCATCTTTATTAACGAAACGTCGGACGTCCTAGAGACGTTGATTCTTTTGAAAACTTACAGTAACGTTTTATTTAAAATCGTAACGTTCCCGCGAAGGTTTCGCAACGCGGCGGTGGCGCTGTTGTTATTAACGCGGCTAACCTAATAAACTCTGGACTGATAAGCGCTAGGTGCTTTTGACCCGCATATTATCTTGATAGATTGCGCGTTCGCAAACGTGATTTATGACATTTAAATTCTCGTTCCCGTTAAGTAGGTGATTTAAGTGGGGCGGCTTATGGATATTGTCAGTTCCTTTAAGGTTATTCAGGCCGAAAGATCCGGTTCTGCCCCAAACAGTATCAATCAGCGGCGGGCCGCGGGCATTCCAATTGCAATATTGATTTAAAATGCCCATTTTTTGTAACGGCTATTTCACAGCTGATCATATACAATCTGACATAACACTTTTTTATCCGTGTTGCAATACGAGCTGCATGGCAACAAAAAAAATGTACTTAGTTACATTAGGACAAATGACTCGTTCTAACATGGCTACGAATTATGCGGTCAATCAATGATAACGGATGAACGTAGCTAATTTCTCGATCTGATATGCTAGTAGGGTACTCGAGTACATAGCGAAGTCGTTCTATAAAGGATTTTATATTTTATCAACTCGCTAACCGTAATAAATGGCCTCGGGCGCGTAGTTAAAGCAATTTGAACGGTTACATTAGGTATTTCAAGCTGTGACCTAAATATTGTGTTACTTAGTGCCGAACCTAGCCTTAACTCGGTTACTAAGCGCCTGTCACATTTGCAGTCTCCGTGTGTGTCCTATTCAGATCTGCAACACATACGAGGCACATATTTTCGCAATACTTACTTAATAACGCCACGTTAAAGCCACATTCTCATTATGTAAGCGCTATCTAGATACGAACATATTATATAGGCTGTGTGACAAATTCCACATGTGTTGTTATATATTTTACTGCTTTATCACGAAACAAAAACTTTAATTTGCTACTTTATTGTCGCCAAGCTCCGATAAGTGTATTCACCACGCCTCGCCTGTTATATTACATTTATAATATGTAAAAATGTAGATACGAAGTAATGTAGTGGAAGTGACCTTGTATTTATCGTACGACTGAGATATTCGAAACCTATCAGCCTGTAGATAACTCGATTCGCGATCGAGATGTTTGAAATACTAGGTCAATATGCGATTGTAGATAGAAATTCCTGTTAGTCGTTCGCGGAGTATGACCGGCGTTCACATTACCGATAAAATCGATATATCGAGTGAATAATCGGAATTCATATGTTAACGTATAAGTGTTTAGGAATCGATTCTTACAATGTAGAATCCACGGGCGGTTGTTTCAATAGTGACGATGCCTTATTGGCCTCTGCGTGGCCTTCGTGAATCAACTGGCTATCAATGACGATAACAATATTACGACGTGTCACACTAACATAAATTTGTATTGTCTTATCAAGAAAAACGTCTTAAGTATACTAAAATATGATAAACCGACACGGCAACAAGATAATAACCGTATTCACCTTGATCTCACCGATTTGAGTTTTTTGGAATCATAAAATGTTAATAAAACATATTTCATTCGTATAATATGTTATTTTCCATAGATTATATAAATTGGTCGCGTCCTTCGACTCATTGATTGGTATGATGATACAGCCTTTAACACCTTCGAAGTTTGTTTGAGGTGCCTCAGATGGTTATTGCTATTCTGAATGTAAATTTACATTAAAGTAATTTTCCTTGAATACATTTTTAGTACGTCGAATAGTACGCTTTAACTACGTAAAACGTTCACACGAACCTGCTTGAATAAATTACAGAGAAAAAATTCAGTACCTACACATACGTCAGGTACAAAGAATTTTTCTATTAATTCACCGTTTACTCGTTAATTGACGACTAAAACAATGCTATAACACTTTCGCACGAATGAAGCTAAATAAAATATAATATTTAAATAAATTAGATACAGCGAATTATGTTAAAAATTACAATTTGATCGATAATGGGTGTGGTCTTGGGGGACGAAAATGGATATTAATGACGCACGATCAACCGGTTTAAAAAATAAAAAAAATCCGGAAACTTGTCGATAAGATGAGATGCCTCGTTTCGCGACTACTACGCCTCGTGACATTTTATTTAGATAGGTCAATGCTAGGCTTTGTATTATAATTAATTCAACTCGGCGACAGTCGATTATGCATGCGATTTTCGTCATTAACGCTTTTGGCCGGTTTATTTCCATAAATCTTAAACAATAGTAAATAATATGTATAAGGTTAGTTTTATGTTTCGACATCGGATGTAAATTTTTTGGGGCAAACGAATATGTAATTAGGTTTAACATTCGTATTCGGCGGTCGTCATAAAATCCCTTGAATTCATTATTCCGCTAATAAATGGCGGATCGGCCCATCGAAACAGAAGTTTTTTACGCACACGCGCGTCCGTGAACTTCCGCACGAACCTCGCCAAGGCCGCATTAAACGAATCGATTCGCCATAAATTACCACCGCCTATTATAGCAGGCACCCAGTCTCAAGTAGTTACCACAACAGAGATGACCGACTTTTCTTAGTTGCGTAATATGCCAGAAATACCTATACGGCCGCATGTAGGCCGGTTTAAAAGTTCCCGCATACGTATATGGGCTGACTGGCGAACTAGTGACGGCTGTGAGCACCGAGAGAGCGCTTAGGTCTATCAGCACCGAGGAAGCTATAATTTTATCTTATCTTTTAATTAACCATAAGATGTTTCCGTTTGAATGAAAAAAGATAATTGGGTACGTTTCCTATAATAATTATGAACAACGGTTTAGGAACTGGCACGGCCTCTCGTATTCTAATTAGCATCGGCTACATCCTATCAGATATACGTACAGGTGGTTACTAAATTATTTGTAAAGTCGATTTACTCGAACCACTTATCAGGCGAGTGCAGTGTTATAAATATTCAAGGACAGATGTTTCGACTTATCGTAATATTCTTATCAGTCGTAAGAAATTTTAACGCAACCTTTACAAAATACCTGTAATGTTCGCAGTTCGGCATGCTGTCAAACGGTAATTATCATTTTAATGAATACTACTCAAGCCAAAAAATGTCTTAAGTTTGTGATAGTTTAAAGAAGTGCAACGTCATTTCCTCGGAACAGTGTGCAGCTAAGTCCATTAGGCCTTCTCGATGCAACTCTCGAATTGTTTTTTTTTTTTTTCAAAATAAAGCGGCTTTATCAAACAACCTGTATAAGATGGCGTGAGCCGCGAGCGCGTCACGATAATTTTTAATTATCGCTCTCAAATGCCAGTGAACTTGGCCTCGGATCGTGGCCAGCGGAGCGTGTGGCCTCCGTCTTAACAGGTCACACCTGACGACATCATTGTATAGCGTTCCATTCTGGATAACACGACCGCTGTGAAGACTAACCCTCCCTAACGTTTAACTCATAAACATATTGTAACGAACGCAATTAAAACGGAAAGATTTCACCACAATCCCTAACCCCTGTCCTAAAACTTCCGCGACTTCGTATAATTTTGAACTTATAATGGTATTTCCCACGTTATTAGGGGAGATTTTACCCATTAAATGCTGGCGAAATGGACGCTAATGCCAATCGTCTTGCTCGCTTAATTAAACAATCTTTGAGATCAGTAACTTTCCCTCCAGACGTTTTCTACACGAATATAATTTACGCTGTAGCATAATTACTTAGATACATTAAATCTGAGCAAAGGCGCAAATAGTTTATTTTCGAAATAAAGTTCAAAATTGTCAATGTAAACTGAAAAACAGTGTAAAACTTTAGCTGTGAATGTTTTGCATTAAGCGAGAAAAAAATATTCATGTCAAATGGATACTTTAATTAATTAAAATTTATACAGCTTCCTCTGTCTATTTCGAGCTTTACGCCACGAAATGAAACTTGAACAAACTTTTCGTCGCGACTGTAATTGGAATAACATTGTTTGCAAACATTTGGTTTCGTTAAGTGTTACGTAATTAAGGAAGTTGTATCGACACCGGGTACATCTCTTGTTCAGGAAACTGTAAATAACATCTCATTAATTGTTCAATGGAGTTTAGAACTATTGCGACTAATTATGTCTACGGTGTCTAGTTGCAAACGGTATGCGGTTAACTGCGAATCTATGACTCATTGTATTTCTCACGGTAAGACAGACGGTACCTAGAAATTGTGACTAATCACATCTCGAGTCGGAGTCGAGCTCGGGAGGAATAATTCAGCTGATAGTATATCATGTTTATTTTTACTTATCTTCAGCATTACAAGATGCTGGCCCAAAACGCTGCTCCTGAACGAGATAAATTTTATGACCGAACCATTACTAAACTTAAATTTAGAACTTGACGTTCCCGTGTAGTCTAAACAGACTACACAAAGATTGTAATAAGACGCCCGTCTCGAGGAGCTCGCAGTTTTTACCACGTTCAGATGTCGGCAAACAATAAAAAGCGGATTATCTCTGGTAAGGTTTTAAAATTGGAGCGGCGGTAGATCAGAGAGCCGTGTCTCGAGTGATGTCGATATAATAGATATGCACTAGACCGGAGCCCGGCGCACAATACGGGGCGTATCACTTACACGCAGAGCTGAAACAAATACTCTCGGGCGTCCGTTAATCGCGTCGACGCCAGAGAAAGAGAAAATCGACCCCCAGCACAATGGATCCTCCACGCCTACATTTAGACGTCATGTGAGCCGTGTTTGACGACAGGCGCCAACGCGGGACAGAATTAGATCGACGCGCCACCGCGATAAGCACACGGAGTAACTATGCGGAAATCAAATAAAAAGATCGCGTTGGTGTGTAAATTTATCGTCACTTTGGTCGATTATGCGTTTTTTCGTTCTGCGTAGTTGCGAATTAAACGTACGTCCCTGAATCGTGCGCCGTTTTGTAATCGAACAGCTGCCCACGTAACTTGTTTCTATTTTCAGTAGTTAGGATGTAATCAGAAATTCTCGGCCGGCGATTAACGGCTCCTGGCTAGAACGGAGCCGAGTCGGTCGACTTTAATCACAATGAGCCGCTGACATAATTATTTGTTGGTGTAACCGGATAGTGCGGTCGCATACGATGATTTCCGCGAAACATGCAGCGTGGAGTAAATACGACACGGCCGAATGACTGCTCTACTACATCCGTAGTCGAACACGATGCCTTTACCCACTTACTACATGCCTCACTCATTCATAGAAATACAATGTCGCCTTTATGCCGCCCTCGACAGTATTTTCGCAGCAATGCGATCATTGCAAAACTGTGCGGAATTCAGGCCGAGTTTCCGCTGGCATAGAATTACACCTTTACGGTCTTATTATATTGACAGTAATCTATATTTAATACAATAATTATCCTGTACATTTGGGAGTTCTAGCCCTGTGGCTTTTGCTCTAGAAAAAGCAGGTAGATAATATTAGGGAGGCGCCCGTGTTGAGGCAGTTACCATTGACGCCACCAACTCCGTACGTCTTCCACATGAAAAACTTTAATTATGCTTTTTATCCTCTTTAACTTCGGCTTATTTAGTTCTGGAAAAAATATTCATATAAAAATTTCGATAAAATATAAATGTGAAAGCAATATCGCGTGAAAAAATGATCGTCGTGATGGGCATTAAAACGATACGTCTAAATCGACGCCGGAAAGCGTTTCCACCGGTTGATATCCGAACATCCATTGAGTGTGGACGCTGCGGCAGAAACCGCGCACGCGCTCTAGTTTTGGCGCGAATAAGCGTGACGTCAGGCGTCTGGATCGATGTCGACAGACGCTGCGGTAGTACGACGGGGTCGACGTCCTCCCCCCTGCCCCACACCCACAGCCCCCCAGCCACCTGACTACTGCAATCGCATCCCGCCTCGGCTACATCTAGTCCCGCACTAGTATATCTCTATAGATGCCGCTATGACAATCGCCCGCCTTTTATGGTGATGCGAACGTAATGAACGCACTATGAATGAAAGTATGCGAGATATGTAACGGTTTATGCGGGTTTTATTTATGAAAATATAATACGATGTAATATTTCTTGATATTTTTGCAATAAACCTAAATTTAAGTTATTACTTAACTGTTTATTTACATGTATTTCTAGAAGTTTTTTCCTAAACCTATTCTCTATTGTTGCAGAGGAGGAAATCGATGTGGTGTCACTCGGGACTTCACAGCAACCATTGGCCTCAACGTCGCAATTGCGCGTGGACTCTTTGCCACGAACGCCTTCCGTTCAGGAACGGCATCACATACAGCGTACCGTTGAGAATGTAATGACGAGACCACCCGCTAGAAAGCGCTTAATACCACCCACGAGCATACCAACAGCCTCGGTTCCACGTCGGCGGAGAGGTCCCGGCAGACGGGGACGCTCCAACACCGACACGGATTCAGAAGCCGAATCCCCTGAAATCGAACGCCGATCGATTCACAACGACATGGAACGCTTAAGACGTATCGGCCTCAAGAACCTCTTCGACGAGCTGAAGAAACAAATACCCGCAACGAGAGACAAGGAGCGCGCGCCCAAAGTCGTGATACTGCGGGAGGCCGCCGCCCTCTGCCGCAAGCTAAGGGAGGAGGAACTCGAAAGGGAGTACCTCAAAAAGCAGCAGAACAAATTGGTAACCAAGTTGAAAAAGCTCCGCACGATGTTAGCCGCACGCTATCGCCCGTACTGAGCTCCGTGTGTGAAACACTGGTGACCGTTTCGTTCGAGGCCCGGCCTCCTCGCGACAATTATGGACTGGTAACTTTCTATTAAGTCACGGAAACGTATTCGTACGTTAGGATTTCTACAGTAGTACGGCGACGAGCCCCGGTCGGTGCATCGCGGCCGCTCGACGTCTTCGACGAAGTCGTATTGTTATAATTATGTATATTATATCAGCTTTTACGGCTTACTCTGCTTCTGTGAGAATGCGCGTCGCGGCACGAAGACCGCGGATTTTGTTTTGCTCAAACGACATTTTGCAGTGCCAAAGTGAGCCATAAAGCTGCTTCCGATGAATCCTACGTCTTCAGTAAATTCTCTTAAATAGTTACAGACTGCTTTGTGAACTAGTAGACTGGTTTTACCTCTGAAACGTTTTTTAAATCACTACAAGTAATTTATAGTTGACATAGTACAGATAATCATGTTGATCGGGATGTCTTCGATGTTTTATGTTACGACAGTGATTAGCGTTTTATACAGGGTGCGCGTGAGACGCGCCCGTACAGATAGGCCGTGCACTACTAGCGGTGCGAGTGGATCGCACTCCGTTGATACTGTAAATAAGATTGGTAGTTGACGATAGTCTTGAATTTATTAGTTAGGCTGGCAGATGGTTGTCGATGGCTTTACGGAAAGTTCTAGAGGCGCTGGCCACTATATATGTTTTCGGCCCGGTTCGTAGGATTTTCTTTTTATCCCGCGTCTCGACGTTAAAATTGAGAGCAGGGTAGTGATATCAATATTGTTTTAACTTGATATTATTATAAGTGTACACTTAGATTAGTTCGCTTACGGTTTTTTGTAGTGTTTTTTTTTTGTTATTTTGTAAATTTTAACACTTTTAATGTTTTTTTAAATATATGTCGCGCAATTAACTCCGAAAACACAATGTATAAATAAAACATCCTTGTGAAATTTACGACATTTTGGACCATTTTTGAACTAATTATTATTCGTTAATATACATTGCACCTATATAAAATGCATTTCATAACACATTGTTTATTATTGTATGAATGAAAAATTAAAATGGCGCGCGTCTAATCGTTTTCGCGCCCTTTTCATAGTGATGTCACAGACGAAAAAAATCACGAATGGACAATCGAAAATGATTAGTATGCGCGTTAAAAGGTGAATAAAATTTGCACTTTCATTATTGACTATTGTATATGTATCATAATTATTACTTTGCTTTAGTGTATACAGATTTTTATATTTTATCCATACGGATATTGATATGAACGCAATAATAGAATGGATTTTTTTTAAGAGTTAGAATGTCTAACTTCATCCAGTGAAAATAATCTCAGTGACAAGTGTCCGTTCATGAATAGACTGTGTATTTTGATAATAACATCAAGACCTACGATTACAGTTCGCCCGTATTGGGCTTTAACATAAAAATAACCACGAAATAGTTCCTCATAGTACCTACTAATAGAAAATTTGCATTTTCTTTATTATTATATTATATTTTATTGCAGTAAGTTAGTGATGTACTCGCGATAGTTATGATAGAGTCGAAAGAAAGCCTGGCTGGAAATGTTATTTTTTAGCCGGACTGGATTTGGCATAGATTATAAATATATAAGGCGCAGTTTTTTTTGTTTTCTGGTCAGGCTTTACAAAGGTTGATGTTTTATCAAGCACATGGTCAGCAGAATCGTAAGTTTGAAGGCTTTAATTGTGTGCGGAATGTGCCTTGCTATGTACATATACATATATAGATAATATTAGGTTTATACTCGAATTAGTTGCAAGAAATATTTTTTTGTGAGAAATATTATTGTAGGGATATAGTGTTGTTCTTATAAGTAGTGGTACACGAGGAGGTTTATATTTATCGTGTTAAAGATTCGCAGTTTATCTTCCACTAGGCGTATAATGTACATAATAGGAACTAGATCATAGATGTATGTCATCTTTTTTTATAAACAAGTTTTTTTTTTTCTAGTAATTGTTTAATTTTTTTTTCATAACTGGAGAGTTACGAATTCTCGAATGTTGTACCTGCATTTAATTTTTTTTGTTAATCTTGACATAAATAATAAAGATAATAATGATTTAGTTATTTAAAAGTAACATTGGTTTCATACGGTGTTTAATGGAAAATAACGTTTACATAAGGAAAAGTCAGTAAGTTAATCGTATAATAATAGTAAGAAATGACAGCTTTATATTCGGTAGGACAGATCGAGATAATAGCGGAAGCGATGCACATATTTGTGACAAGGCACATTTCCACCACTGCCAAATGGAAAAATATGAATAGAAAAAAAATTACATAGCAACTTCGGTTTGTATATTTTATAAATAAGGTTGGGATGATTAAGTCATGTTATAGTTTAATTTTTATTACTTTTTCTTTGTATAGTATCCTATGTAAGGGAACATCTAACCGTCGCCTGCGGGTTGGGACCAGTCGGAGAGATGTAGATTTATATAGCGATTGGTTGTTTTGTTTGTTTGTAAATTTGAAGAGTTATGACGTCACGCGACCCGCAGCCGACGGTTGCTTGTACGCCGCTACAGAGAGTGCAGGATGCAAAATAGATTCCGCCTAACATTAATGTTGCACTTTGCAATCTTTGAAGCAGCGTTTAAAATTACAAAAACACATGTGTACTTACCACGTCTGAGTTTTTTGGATACTATTATTATGAGGAGAAAAGTTTTTTTGGTTTTTGTTCCTTAATTATGTGTATCAAAACCTTAAGATAATCATTAAATATGGAAATAAATGATAAGTCGGATTGCGCAGAGCTCGGGAACAGATGGCTATTAGATTGTGATTTTTATACTTTTTTGGTATATCGGGGGGTTGGATAAATTGACGTTCAGATTCTGTGATTTTTTGTACCTGGGTGGTACTGTTGGGGTGCTGTTTCCGAAACTCTGCTTAGTTCGATGAAAAAAAAATTATGATTTTTTATTTAAACATTACCCTTTTAAGCTAATACCACAAAATATTACTGTGACTACAAAGAGCACATTTATTTTTTTTTATAAACAAGTTGAAGTATACAAAGATATATTCTAATTTCATTTTTCAATTAATATTTAAATTACTTTTTACACTTTATAATTACTTACATTACATTAGTAAAAGTTCAAAGAAAATATGATCTTACACTCACCTATTCAATATAATTTACATTTTGAAATATCAAAATAGACAACATTTTTATTGAATTAATAGGAATGAACAATCTCATTGGGATGTGTGTATAAATCAGATTCGAATAAGAAACATACATACAAGACATTTTTTAATTGTTTTAAAAATAATACTAATTACAAAAATAAACAAAACAAAAGTAGAGTATTTAAAAACATATTTATCTTATCAAGATAGAAGTAGATACAACATTCTCAATAGATATGAGTACAGAGAAAGTACATTGTTTTGAATAGCGGAGTGCTAAACAACATTCACTCGATGCGTAATA
>JAPEIZ010000008.1:1633677-1644838 GCA_026122275.1 Junonia oenone
TCATACTCGATTGTACATGCGCGAGTTTGGACTCGACTCGTTTTCATCCCTCTCAAGTTCGTTGCTTTTAACTATACTCGACGTTGTCTATTTGAAGTATAAAAGAAATATTATTTATCTAAAATTCTAAATGTAAAGAGTATTTGAATAAATAGGTATAACACTAATAAATTGAAAACGCAACTAATAAAAAATACGTTTTGATAGAGTTGTTGAACATAATATTATTTTAAGTTATTTTACCATTTCTCTGTAAGCTTGACCCAGTAGCGAGGTATCTTTTGCTGCGGCTTTACAAAGCTCCAGCCGTGCTGAATGCAGGGGGACGTATCTGTCCTGCCCCGAACCGCACAGCAAAATGTGCTTGAACTGATGCAATTGACTTCGCTCACTCAACCGATAGAGGAATGATCTTCTAGGATCGGAAGCATCTCGAAGCGAGAGCTGTAGTAAAGAGCCGGATTTCTTCCATTTCTGCATAAACCACATGCCTGAAAACGTTAAAAATAAATAAAAAATATTAAACTGAGATACAAATAGGTGAGAAATCATAAAATGTCTGTAACAAAATTTTCGAAATACTTGCCTGCGTTAACAAGACCGCTTGAATTATATAACGTGCCTAAATGAGGACCACTGAGAGACAGAAAAGTGTGCAGTTTTCCCAAAAATGGCTTCATTTGTGGCCTTGCTAAAGCTGATCTTATAATTATAGTGCCTAATGAATGGCCCACAAAACTAATCCTCGCTGGCTCGCTTGAATTTTGAATATGCGTCATAATTTCTTGGACCAACCTTTCAAATAGAGAAATGTACAGAAGTTTATTTTTATTCAGTGAATCATTTCACGTAAGAAAAATGTTATAAGAAATTAATTCGAACCTGTCCGTCATAGTGTCGAAGTCCGAAAATGTGTCTCCTTGATTCCTTTCAGACATTAGGAAATCTAAACGAGCGCCCGGTAAGCCTAGTTCTAAATATGTTTTCACTAATCTCAAATCTGCCGCGTTGCCATCCAATCCATGTACGCATATAATGAGATGCAAGCCTGAAATTGAAATTTGATAAAGGTAAATAAGTTTCATTTGATATATACAAACATTTTATTGAATTATTTATTAAAATTAATAACAACCTTCCGGATTAAACATTCTGTATTCGTCGCTGATGTGAAAATAGGGTAAAGAGTTTTCGACCGGCGGGAAGTCAGAATATATCGCTCCTGGGTATTTGACACTTTGCCTAAATTCTTCCCTACATTTAACGAACAGCCGTTCTGATTCAGCTAACCCAAATATGCTAATGAAATTGCTCTGTCGTTGTTCTGAAAGTAAAAAAGTTTTGCATTAAATTCATCATTCACTATATATATATTTTTTTCTACTTGTTACTTGTTATAATTATATCAATGTATAGATTTGTCAGCACATTAGGATCCTACCTTTACCATTTTCGTTTCTGCTAGCTAATTCACCAGTGCTTTGACTTTTATTTAGTGTACTAGCCGAAGGTGTAGTAGTGGCATTCATGGATTGGTGGGGTCTTAACTTTCGTCTTTCTAGAATTCCTAAATCAATAGCAATGGGTTAGTTACATTCACAGCATAAGCATCAATTTGTTTTCGCATTACTAAGTAATATTGTAAAAATATACCTTCACACACGTGGTAAAGAGGATTGTCTAGTTGCAATGTCGTAGGTTGTCCAGTTTTTCTACTTTTTGATGGAGTCGAAGATTTACTACTTTGTCGGCTCAGCAATGGAGACTTTGAAGGGGGATCCTAAAATGATTACAATTTCAATGTTTTCATGTCTTTTGACCAAATTGTTTATATACAGTCTACATGCAAGAAACACAATTAACGAATTATTACCTTGAACGCGTCTGGTGGTGGTGGTGCATCTCTAAATTGTTGTGGTGGTGGCAAATGGTCGTAATCATTCTCACCACTATATTGACTTAAGTCTACTTCTGATTTTGCTTTTCCGTGATACTTTTGAACAGCTGCGGCAGGACCCGTTTTATGACTCTTACAAGAACGATCTACTGTCAGACTTAAAATTTCTGCAGCTATTAATTTTTCTGTATATTCTATCCTATCTCTTAACTTAATTTTATCTATCGCATTTGATTTCTCAGAAACAGGTTGTTGAGGTTGCGGTTTCGATGTTATTTCTTTTCTAATATAAGGATGTAAGTTATCGCTGACAGTTTGAGATTTTTTGACCGTTCCTTCATTGGAACTTTTATTTACGGAACTGTATGTACTACCTTGAATAGCACTGAATGAATTGTGTCTTTGATTGATTTTTCCAACGTTAGAGTCAGGATACTGTTGAAAACAACTTGCTGTGCACGTATCTGAATTACAACCTGCATCAATTCCTTCACTGTGCATCATCTTATTATATTCACATTGACTGTCAGTACAAATAGAATCGCTACAAATTGTACATTCTTCACAAACTTCTTTATCACAGCATTCAATCTTTTCAGTGGAACTACTTTGAACTGCTTTTACTGCTAATTTTAGTAAACGTTCGCGAAGCTGATCACCGTTAAGCATGGTTCTTTTAAAATCACTTATTTTTTCACCATGCTTTTTTCGTGTTTCGTCAGTATCATCATATTTTTTAGCAGGAATTTTAGAAACATTAGTGGTACCGGTACTAGTCGGAGTGTAATTTTGGTTCAATTGACAACTACCATTATCCGGAGAAGAAGGACCTGAACTTCTGCCACTTGAAACCCAACCACTTTGTTCACTTAAACTCGACGTAGAACTTCTACTTCGCTTATCTTCTTTATTAAGAAAATTTTCGGGTGGCAAGATTTTGAAATCTTTATCAGTAATATCTAATGGAGGAGATTCAAAAGCAGGTGGTGGCGCTAAATTTGGTAAAGACTCGGAACCAAATGTATTATTAAGATTAGGCTCCTCTATAATGGATGCAGCACTTCTACAATGCCTTAATTCCGATCCATGGTCTAAACTATATGGAACGCTTGTCGATGATTCCAATCTTCTGAGTTCGAATGGTATACTCTCGTCACTAGATGATGATGCAGCTTCTGACATAAGTTGAGTCATTTTTTCTGAAGCCTTGTGCTTTGTACGCTTTTCTGGTTTGCCGCTTGATCTTCCACTTTTAGGAGTAGTACCCCCAGATTTAGGTGTAGCTCTACCTGATTTTGGAGTTGCTAAACCAGATCTTGGAGTAATACCCCCAGATTTTGGCGTACCTTTGCCAGATTTTGGTGTACCTCTATCTGATTTGGGAGTACTACGGTCAGATTTTGGCGTATGTCGATCGGACTTACTATCTCTTGATTTAATTGAATGGTGGCTGCTCAACGAATCTCGACTTGAATTCATTTTAGTAACTTCCTTTCCATTACCGTTAAGTTTCGACTCTTTAGATCGAGACTTCTTATGTCTTACGGAAGGTAGACTAGAATGCGGTGTCGATGGTGGTGTTTTTGAATAAGTTGATTTAGATGTTCCGTCACTACTTCTATCTAAAGTCATTACAAAACCACTATCATCACTACTCTTGCTAGATTTTTTTTGATAGTTTTGAATTAAACTACCAGTATTGAAGTCATAACTCCAATCACCTTTTTGTAAATAATAGTTTAGCTCGTGCCTTAATTGATTACGAGCAGCTTCAATATCCATTTGTTGGCTATCAATATTTTGTTGAAATACATGCGTAGAGTTAGATCTATGAACGTGTTTATTAGAAACTAGGTTACTTTGATCAGTCACTTGAGTTTTTCCACTAACTGGTGGATAAGAATTACGAGGAGGCAACATAGGACGGGGCAAATTTACACTATAGCCTCTTTGAAATTCTAAAGGATTACGAATAACGTTATTCACTGGCATATTACCCTGATTACCGAAAGCGTAACCATATATTTGGTTTGCATTTCCTTTAATTGTACCATCGTACTTAACTACGTTATGAAATACTTCATTATTTCCATGAACATTCGAGTTACATGGATTTTTATATTTTTCTCTAAATTCATTTATATTTCTTCTGTAGTCATCACCTTTGGATCCACATCGTGTTGTGGTGTTAGTAGGATAAGCTGTAGTAGTAACACTTCTTGGCAGAGTTGTTGGTTTGATAGGTTGTGGAGATTTATATGTCTTTTGATAATTAACTGACGTATTAGAACTATTTTTCACATTTTTTGTTAAAGGTTGTACACTTAATGGAGCCATTTGAGAAACTCTTAATTGATCTAGAGATTTACTATGCCTAGCTGGTAGGGTGCTAACACCACTTGTAATTTTATGTTTTTGTACAAAAACTTGATCTGGGTCTGATTTATCATTTCCTAATTGGGAAACATTTACATTGCTTTTCGTAGAATTTATGTCCAATAATGTTGAAGCTGAGTATCTAGACATTTGTTGACCTTGTTGAATTGGACACGAAGAAAATACATTATTAGGCGGTAACTGAATTTCACTTATTTGATTATTTTGTACAATATACCTGTTTCTGCCAGTTAATTCTAATTGCTTATTATGTGGTTTGTTCATTTCTACCACGTTTTGTTTGACTAATGTTCGTTTTGGAGAGCCTCGGGCAGACTTTTGAGGTGCTAAAGTTAATGTCGCTTGCACCACACTTGTACCCGCTTTGGGGCTGTTAAATTGAGGCTCCAGCACATCTATTATTGTTTTAGGTAGTGTTAGCGTTACCCTGGAAGCTTCAGATGAAGGTCTTCTTGAATCCATTATTGAGCTAATGCTACAAGCACAGTCTTCTCCTGTCGGTTCTGAACATAGGAATGGATCTGAAATAGATTGATATTTGTATTATTTTGAAGATGTTTAGCTTGAAATATCACAAATAAGTTAGACAACTTACCGCTACCAGATTTATTTGCACTAGAATTCAAAAACGAACGTCTTCTTGCAAATTCGGCGGTGTCTTGATACCTGTGTGTTGCAATTTTATATTGTTATGAAATACGTAAGTGATATTTGTAACAGAATTATGTACTGTTGGAATTAAAATGTTATACCTGTCCTCAAATATAATGGGCATAATGTGTGGGTCGCCATCAAGCGCAATGCAATGTACAGGGAGCGGAGGCAGTAACGCAAGGTAGCGCGACCTCCTCACCGCTTCTCCTACACTTTGGTACGACTGGTAATTGCTATCGTAGCAACCAGCGAGTGAGTGTCGAGGGTTATCTAGCACGAAGAAGCACTCTGAGAATCGTTTGATTCTGAAAAAAAAAATATTTTAATATAATTGAATATTACATAATTATAGCTTATACAGTGGAAATCCGGTAATCCGACAAACGTTTTGCTGAGCGGTGTCGGACTACCGAATTTGTCGGATTATAGAGCAATCCCTAAAACCCCCTATAGCCCGGATTTTTTTACTAAATAGTATCTTGTAATCCGACACATCATAGATCCAATGATAAGATTCTATATGTGTATCCTGAAGTACAAATCGTACTCCATACGTATAATTATGTAGATGTAGTAAATTAAACTAAGCAATCAGAACCACAGAAACGCGTCGAGGACAATTGTGGTGGTGCGTACAAATTATAGCATGTATAAAAAAATATAATATTTTTTTTAAATAAGTAATTAATAAAATAGTCCGTGTTGGATTAAAAGGGGTTCCGAATTAGACAGGAGCTGGATTACCGGGGATCTACTGTATACCTCAATGCGTGATGTCTCGCTGCGAGGGCGTGGTGCACGTGTGGGCGGTCAGACGTGTGATGCAAGAAAGCGCGCCATCTAAGCGTTACTTCTGCACAAAGCCGTGCGATATCATGTGCTGCTCCCATAGCCCATTCCTCTTCCTCTCCAGCTTCTGATTTCTGTGCAGACAATTTAATCTTTGAGTATAATAAAATTATATTCAATGCAATGATTTACTTTTTAATTATTTTTAGCCGGTTTTAAAATTTAAATAGTGTTTCAATATTTTAATACAGACAAAGAAGAAGGTAAAACGTGTTTTTAATTACCTTGAAACATAGCTCACCTTGCCTAAATCGCTCAAATCTTTAATCCTTTGCGCAACTTCTCCAACAATTGAATTTGATGAAGATTCTTCAGGAGTCAGTAGTACTCCAGTTGAACCACATACACTTAATGCGCTTTGCAAACCCTCAAGCGATCCAAGCAGGATACCACAAACTTCTGCATGAACTTGTCTGAAATTGTACGAACAATAAAAACTCAATGTATTGTTTTTAAATTTTAAATCTAAAGCATTAACTGTTCCATTTTATGTATTCCAATATCCTTTAGCACTCTGGAACTAGTTTCCAGTTATACACCTAGTAACTTTTCTCAATAACAATACCTGGCATGTGCTATTTTGCTAGAGTTCCCGCCGGCACACTTCCCGCTCGACCCGAAGAGAATATTTTCTAAGCTTCCCGAAGCGTTAAAATTTGACCCCGCACTTTTCATCAATTTGCCCCACTGTTTGCTAGAGCGGGGAGTGCTGAAATCAAAATAACACTTTGTTCTCATATTAAATCCAGCACTTTGATTAAAAATAATCTAACCTTCAATTTTTTTGCGTTTAACATTATTCTGCAAGAACATTTTTTTATTAGTTATATCAATTGCACTAAAACGTGCGCTAGAAAATAATTCTATGTAGTAAAAATTAGTAGTAAAAATAAAAAAAATTGTACTAATGTAATTTGAAGATCTAGTTACGAATACAACATGGTTTAGCTACAATGAAAGACTTGCAGCTATCTAAAATGATTTACTTATTATTGTACTTTTAATGTAAATATTTAAAATTATTATATTAATAGGTAAAAGGTACATTGAAGGGAAAGGAACTAAACTATTGACAAAAATCGTGCCGCATGTAATAAGTGCATGAACTTTAAAATCTACTACTTACCAGCTCTGTACGTAATGCATGATGCTTTTCCTAAATAAAGACATGTAACAAACGAATTTTGTTTTATCTGAGAAGAGTTTACGTCAAATCTTATAAAGTATATGTGAAAAGAGTGGGTTCTTCAAGGCAGTGAAGTTATTGTAGTAGAAATCCACTTAACATTGTGCTCTACTGCAATGTGAGACTTTTGTTTCACGCGCCGTATACGTAAAACTATATCGCTTCGTGTCAGATTTACATATTGTTTTATTTTTAGTCTCACTTATTTTATATTTATTTTAGTTATTATGTGTTCCTTTTAAAGTTATTTCACGAGGAGCACGGTAAGGAAAATTAGGTAACGGTATGTTATAAATTACAGGTACGATAAAATAATAAAATTAACCTTTCCGCCTTTTTCATCAATTGTAAATTTTGATGCTTTTTTTATTACTGCATATAATTAAAAAAGTCAATTAATTTACCGGAAACCTAATCTTCGAAATCTGGTGACTCATGTTAATAGCCTAGCCGTTTTAATACACACAAGCACTATATCAATAAACAAAATCTGGTGTAACTTACTTGATATAGGGCTGATGAAGGGCAACTAGGCTGGCATGGATGGTGACGGACACGGCAGAGAGGTGGAAGTAGTCGAAGAGCACGGGTAGATGATAGTGCAGGCCCTGGGAGGGCTGGAAGTGCAGCTTGAGAACGCGGCAGGAGACGGGCGACAGGGTGCTCGACTGCGCCCCCTCGCTGCACCACAACTCCACGCCGAGACTCCATTCCGCCCTCTCTAGGGACTCCTTTAGGTTACGGCTATCAACTAAAACGAATATACATTAGGATTTTAGTTTGAAGTTACTAACAAAGTACATACAGAGTAACATTTAGTTTTCTTATCAAAAGTGTGTGTAGAATGTACAACATACCATCGAAAACTTTCATGTTATATGTACATAATTGGAAAAGCAGTGTTTTCTTTGGTATCTAATTGATGAATTAGGTTTAACAGGTATAACAGAATCCAGTTGTATTTTACAATCAAATATCTATGATACCTTCGAAATCAATGTCATTAATTCCCTTGATTGTATAAATGATTAGAAATATTATACCTATATTAGTTTTAACTCGTGGTCTTTTATACATGTAATATTATTGTTATTAAACTGTTATAAAAAGTTACTTTCACATTAAATTTATAAGTACGTAAACCTAAGTAGGTACAGATCATGCATATTAATATAGAGATATTTCAAATTAAACTGATTCTTAATGCTAGAACTAATGTGTTAGTGGCTAAATAGTATCTCTGAAGAGGAACATGCTGTATCACCAGTGAAGCATAGAAATTAGGACATTTACTGCATATTGGGTCAGCATCTTGGCGAACCTCCAACAATGCTTTAAGTTGTCCTGGTTTTATCTTAGTTCTGGTTAACGTCTTCTGCTCTAAGCACTCTAGTCTGACTTATTATAATGATCTACGGAAGTTATTTTTAATAGCATTGAGTTTTTTTTTAATGTTTCTTTAATCTAAGAACTAACAGGGGGAACATTAGTATTATCAATAAATATTACATTCCATAATTTGAAATCGTACCGACCCAATCGGTATGTTTATTGCCTTTTAAAAAAATAATAATTTTTGCCGTATGATCAAGTCATTCACAAGAAGGTATTCTTTAAAACATTTATTTACATCCATTTATTTGTTATTGATTTTAAGATAATCTGATAATATAAAAATTTTATATCAATAAAAAACCCCTTCCATACAGTGTCAACTTCTTTTGCGACAATGTAGACAGATTTGTCAACTTTTTGGCACAGTTCTGTGTTATTATCGCGAAACAAGTCTTACCTAGCAGATGCGCTCTAAAATGCACGATGTCTCGCAATGTGACTTCCTCGTTTCTATACATAATCTGGAAGGCTCGGGAAGCAGCGAGGCCCCCGATGAGGGAAGCGTTGGCCGCGGGCCTGCCAGTCCTCGCGGCGCCATTGCCGCTCGAAACCGTCGCCTCGATGTGCACCGGCACCTTGGGTGACACGCGTAGGCCCACGCGCACTTGGTATAGTCTGTGAAAAAAAAATGATTTGTAAAAAAAAATATGTTCATAATTTTAATATTGATTGATGCATTTCGTTATTTTGGTGCAGCCTGAATTCAGAATATGTTTTTTTACCTACGGCCATGGCCAAAAGTATTAGGCAACCTAAAATAAACTTACAATTATGAATTAAAACAACTTTTAGTTTCTAAAGCGGTTTATTACTATTAATAACTTACAAAAATAAACCAAAAAAAACTTAAAACCTAGTTGGTCCACCTTTTGATTTAATCACTGCTGCTATTCTATGGGACATGCTGCGTACAAGCTTATTAGAATCCTCCCTTGTAATGGCATGTCATTTTTGAACTAGCGCATTTTAATGCCGTTGTTGATGTTATGCTGTGTTCAAAGATTACAATATTATATACTGATAGCTGTGTTCTTTAGTTCTTCGCTTTAAAATGCCCCAAAGAACGCACTCGGAATAGAACACGTCTATATTTTTTAGCAATTAACTTTCATAGTTTCGCCATATCAGTCTGTTTTTCTGTCTGTTTATCTATTAGTCTGTCTGCAATTCAGCTCAGAGATCCTTAAAACTAGAAAGCTGTTTTTCGGTGAGAGTATACATATATAAATTACCCCAACAAAGTCACACAATTCGAGTAAAATTTTAAAAAATCTTATTTGATTTATGTATTAATTATTTCTTAGGGGATGAAAGTCAGCATTTTATGGTGGACTACTTGGAAACAATACATGCGCGTTGTCCGAAATATTAATTTTGTAGCGATTTATTTTTCAGACAAGCTTAAATCAACGCGGGCGAAGCCGCGGGTAACAGCCAGTCATATATATTTAAAATTTTTATATATATCACATTTAAATATTTTTTAAGAATTAATATTAGTTTCAATATCTACTCTTATTTCGTAACCATTTTATTACACTAACAACATTAGCGACTGTCAGATTTGCCGGTATTTAAAAAAATCGAATAAATTCCAGTGAGGGTAGATATTGGTGACTGTGCCGCTCACTGGATTGTTGATGCCATTATCAAACTTGAATTCTGTCGTTGTCGAATTGTAGTTCATACAAATTATAAACAAAATGTGTGTGCCAAGTTTCGTTTTATTGTCGAAACCAAAACATTGTCGGAGCCGACTTCTTCAGTAAATTAGCAGAGACGCGGAGAGTTAATTGCATGATTTTCAATAATTACCTAATCTATTGGTCAACTCTGCCGGTAGGGTAAGACCGTATACAAAGAATTCTTAAAGGCTACAAGGATCCTAGTTTGATCTATATTAAAATTAAAAAATTAACATACAAATGTTATTTTTTTTTATTTTAATAAAGTCTTGTTTCCATTAGTTATCTATTCAGAATTCTTCGTATGTCTAGGGTCTTGGTATACGATCTTAGACTACCGGATGGTATTCGCCGAGTTGACTTTACAGTTTACACTATGTAAAAATGGAAAATGAAAATGTACTTAAATATGTGTACATGTATAATGTATGTAGGAACTTAGTTTATACTTTATAGTGTACTTAGGTAGAGGAACGATCGATGATCAACGTTCACCCGTTACGTTATACCTTATACGTTCATACCTTCATATTCAAGGACGACGAGAACACGCAAATAATTAATTTCACATTATTAGTTGATATTTATTTCAAGCGGACTGTGGAGTAAATTTTATTGATATTATGAATTAACTGTTAACTGGTAAGGAGTTCCCTTAACTGTTGTTCGTTTCATCTACAGTCAGTAAAAAATAATCGTCAAATCGGTTCATAAACTACCAAATTGTTCGCAAACATAATTATATAAAAATTTTAAAATTTAAAAAACGTTTAAATTGAGTAACCTTCGCTTGTTTATGTCGATTATAAAAATAGAGAAAGAATTTGTCTCGATGGTTAACTTAGAAAATTAACCCTTGAAAGAAAACTATCAGCGAATGAATTAATTAATCGAAGAAGGTATTTGGGTTATTTGTCAAAAAAATTTAAAGTTCTGTTGAAAACATACACCTAATATTTTTTTACCTTTTTATTACATTTCACATTATTGCATGGACTAAACTAATAGTACATTACTGCAACGGCCGGCAAGAGGGGCATTGATGGACGAACGTTTGAATGTGGGCCGAGGCGAAGCCGAGGCACACATACGTAAGTC
>JAPEIZ010000008.1:1645978-1657730 GCA_026122275.1 Junonia oenone
TGGAATTCGTTTATCGCAAATCCCGCAGAAAATGTTTTTTCTTTCGGACAGAGTTACTTTCGAATTCTGTATTAGCACGCAAATACAAACTATACCTACGCATGGGTTAAACGTTATCCTTTTAGTAGTTAGAAATTAAAACATAACACTCTGTACTAAAAAAGGATTATTAACATTATGCCCAACGAAGTGGGTACGGGTCAGCTAGTACTTAGTACAATATAAAATGAACTTAACTAATCAATTACAGATATATAAAAAATAATTATTATTAATGAAGCACATGTCTGTGTGTTTATAGTACCTAGGTATATAAAAGTTTCAAAGTAATGGTAAATACTTAGATAAAGAGATGGAGGTAAAAAAAACAGGTAAGAACGATCTTCAAGTATATTTTATTTTTCAATGCAAGTCGACCTATTATGACTATTTAATCCCTTCTTTCAATGCAACTGAAGCGTACACAAGCTTCTACTTATTATTTGTGCTTGCAGTTACTACATAATGCGTCAATGGAGCCAGAATAAGCTTGTAATCTTGCCAGTTGCTGTTTAGTACCGAGCCTTTATTCTATCAAGGCATCTTGATGATCTGATTCAAAAGTGGCTCTTATATCTTCAACTGGGATTAAAGAGACGTTTATTACTCTTTTATTACCCAGCTGCCGCTTCGTAAGAACTATTATGTAATCAATGCTAGTTGTGTTATTTATTAACTCTTCGATAATGTCTCTTTCAGTAGTTGTGTTCAACATAAAACTGTAAACGTAAGAGTTTTTGTAACGCAGGTTTTGTAATGTATATCTCGGTGGTCGGTACATTTTACATTATAAAAGCATTCATACGAATTCTCCGTGGAAACATAAATTCATATTTATATTCACGGTTTTTAAAAATGTTACTTCCATTTGAGCTTCGCATGAGCCGGATAAAAAAAGGGACTACGACTCTTTCGTAGCTTTTCTTTTTAGTGTTGTACTGTGTTCCATACCCAATATACCTACCTACCTATACCTACTCGTAAAATGTAAAAAATAAAGTTATTTTATTACATTAAAAAAGAATTTCGATTTTGTTCATAAACATTACATATTTAGGTTCTATTTCCAATTTCGACCGTGGAATTTTTTAGTCATTGCATTCATTTTTTAACACCCGACCAAAAATAAAAGGGGTGTTATAAGTTTGACCGCTATGTTTGTCTGCGTGTCTGTTTGTGGCACCGTAGCACTTAAACGGGAGAACCGACTTGGATCCAGTTTTTTTTATTTGAAAGAGTGTTTTCTAGCGGTGTTCTTAGATGTGTTATATCAAAATCGGTCCAGCCGTTTCGAGATTATCATGCAATATGTGGATGTAGTTATTTCGGGTGGAATTTTGTTACTTAATTTTGAAACAGATATCTTCGACCAATTGAGCTAAAATTTTGCATACTTATTAAGTTTTGATAACACTATACGATAAAATACGTGACGTCTCGACGTCAGAAATTCGCTTAACTAAATGAATAAATTAATAACCGACTTGGTATTGCATAGATCTCACAACTCTTTACCGTAGAAAATTTGTTCTATGAGTTGCGAGACTTGGTCTTTTTGACAATACTGACAAGTATTGTTTTTGATAGGATATAATTTTAGTGACAATGAGAGTTCGACTCTCAGATTAAAATCATAAAATCATAAATAATTGGGATAGCAATTGATAGTATTTTTAAATATCTATGTGAACAAAATGAGTATGTAAAAATATATTTTTTTTTAAATAAATATTTTTTATACATAAAAAATATTAGCTAAAAAATCCCCGCAGAATTTTTTTAAAAAGGAATATTAAGCTTTTGCTTTCCGTAGGTACTATAATTACATATTATCAAATAAATAGAAAATGAAACAGTATACTTAGTATTTTATGAATTTATTAATATATTTATGAATTTATTTTGCATAATTTTCAATTTCAGCTACTGTACCTATACAATTTTACTTTATAAATAAAATTTATTAAGGCTCGATGTGAACCACGGTGTAACGTTTATTTGCGTAAATTGCACGGAAAGTGATATTGCGAACGCGAGTTTCCTAGGAAATTTTTGCGGAATGATGACAATTTGACCTCTCAATCTTATTCTTACTAGTCCTTATATTGTTCTTATATATTTACGAATGGGAAAGTGAGTTTGTTTTGTTGTTCCGCTTTTACGCTGTAAAGTTAGAAGCCCAGACTAAATAACGGGATACTTTTTTCCCAGTAAAATGTTCCCTAGAAAAAAGTTTTCTCACCGTAGTTACCCTGAGCGATAAACTACATCCATGCGGGGGAGTGCGAGGAAAGCTAGTACGTAGTAAATGAAAATAAAAAAAACGATACATTTTGGCATTAAAATTTAGAATTCATAGTAAGATTGTTACGCGAGATTTAAAGGGAGTTCGTCACTATCAAATAATGAAAGACCCAATATGTTAGTCCAGTTTCAAGCCACCCTTGCTGGGCAATTTAGTCCCCGTGTCCGGTCCCCATGTACTCGGTGAGTCACCCTCCCCCATCAATGAAATCATTTCGTTAACAGCCCATCGTCGCAAATTGTGCGAAAACTCTGTTTCACCTCGCCAGTTCAACTAATTAGGACAATTATGCGTTGCAATGTGCTTTTACATTATTCGGTGCTTGAATAACACACTAGTATACATATGTATACATACTGTTAAAGACAGTTCAGATGGTTAATGATACAATAACTATTCATTTTGCATATCTCTATTCTAACTCTTCATATCGCCATGGCCTCTATCTTGACATTAACAACCGTCACTAACAATATCTATATAAAAAGGCTTGTTAACATGTAGACTGTAGTTATTTAATTTTTGTTTTGTCGACAGAGTTAGCGCAGCTGTCATTGCAACTGATTAAAATGCTAACGGTCGCGTATTCGATCCCCGCTCATCACAGACTGTAATGGCTATATGAATGTCTGTCGTGGTTTGGGTGTTTGTGTTTGGGTTTTGTGTTTCCGGACCCCCGACACAGTATCGCATGAATTTAATAAGAGGTCGTTGAGTGTCAAGCATTATTGTTTATCATATCGGTTTGTTGGTTGGTCGGTTCATTTATCAACAGTCGTATTGGTTATCATATTAAATTAACTGATGAGGTACTACGTCGGTAACAATTATACTTAGCTGTTAACAGAAAAGTACCTAATTAAATTATTTTCTTTCAAAAATATGGATATAATTTTTATATGTTCATTTTTTTCAGCAGAATATATTCCGTTAAAAACCGTAGTAGACTCATTTTACTTCAAGAAAGTGAATATTGTTATTCCAAATCTGTATAAAATAATAATAACCTTAGAGTAAAAAAGGAAATGTAGAGAAAAGAACGCCTACATCAATTACCATAAAAAAATATAATATGAATGATTTAATATCCTGTAACATGTTCGAGTGTATGATTTTTAATGCCATTGTTAAAACAAATGTACCTACTTATAAGTGAATATATTTATCTTGAAATCTTACAGTAAAATTTTCTTTTATAAATTCTATATAGATTTGGATTTCTTAACGATAAAGTTTATTATAAAAAAAAAGAATTAAGACACAAGTAAGTAAATAAAATCAATATTCTTTACTGTTCACCTTGAATTGATGATGAAGTGGCATTGATGAACACTTGACATTTCCATTGTAACGATGAAAATAATAAAGATCAGTGTTAATTTTCAGCTTTATGTAAATTATTCTGCAGTGTTTATCTACTTATTCCGATATTGAGTACCATTAATTTTAATGAACAGATAAACTTATTATGTATACATAAATATTTTTTTATATATAATATAATCGGTTTATTTACATGTAAATAATTTAAGTAAATGATAAGGAAGTTTTTTAACTGGCACCGACTTCAGTACGTTGTAGAAAAAAATATTATTTTCGTCTTCGAAAAAAATGTTCAAGTGATAATTAATAGGTATTCATAACATAAATTAAACGTTCGTTCTCCATTAAGAATTCTATTATGTGGCTTCCTATTCTAAATTTAAATCAAATCCCGTTCAGTACATTGTTGACTGCAATTTACATTAAGCTTTGCCTAAGTTACAAGGGCCTAGTGTCAGCCGTTAATTGTTGAGGAATACTCCTGGTACTTCACCATTCTCACTTCTCCATATAAGTGTTGACCTACGTCATTTGCATATTCTTATTATTAATATTAAATCTCGATAACTATAGTTTTTCGTTCGTAAGTAGTCATGTAAACTATCGTAATCACTTTTCACGATCACGATGTTTTCGTATGTTATGTTGATTACAAAAGAGCGTTCGATAGAGTTCAACTTATAATATACTAGATATTATATACATAGAGGTCTTGATTCAGAGTATATAACTTTCATCATAAATGTGTATTGGAACCAAAAAGCTAAAGTCCTTGTAGAAGGCAAGCTGATAAAACAAGAAGTTAAAGGAGTCAGACAAGGATGTATACTTTCACCTCAACTCCATGACTTGAACCCTGAACATATCTTCAAAGAAGCATTACAAGACCTTGACGTAGGTTTAAAAGTTAACGGTGTAATTAAATAACATCAGTCACGTATCCGAATGTAGATGATACAGTATTATTTGCATTCACTTTAGAGGAGTTACTGTTGCTTTTACATAGAGTACAGGCTCTCAGTACCTCAACGTAAGCAAAATTATGTAAATAGTAGTAACAAAAGTACTACGACGATATACAAGCTCACTTTGTAATCACATGAAGCTAGAACAAGTCCAAAAACATAAGTACTTGGACTGTTATGTTGATGACCATGGAGATCACATTCACGAGATACGGTGACGAATTTAACAGGATCATAGCACTTTCTTTAAAAAAAGACGCTGCTCTGTAACAAGTATTGTATGGGAGCATGGACACCCACTAATATAGTGTGCAAAAAAGTGAAAGCCTTCGTAATGTATGGAATGTACGAAGTACGGAAGAATGTTGAAATATAGTGCAGAGATAAAGCTCGCAACGATACGGTTTAAGATCGTATTGGCAAAAAACTGAAAATGATTAAGACCATCAAAAGAAGGAAGCTTAAATATTTACGCCACATGATGCGTAACACAAAATAAGACCTGTTACAGATCTTGCCTAGGGCAACAACGTAGGCAAGATACAGGGTAAAAGAATTGTAAGCCGAAGAAGTACATTTTGGATCAGGAATCAGAAGTCAATGGTACAACAAAAGCACCCAATCGTTGTTTAGAGCTGGTGTGCCCAAGGTTCAGGTCACCTTAATGATCATCGACCTTCGTTATAATATGGCAATCGAAGAAGAAAAATAGTTAACACAATATGCTACTAATTGATAGTTAATTATTTTTTTAAATGTTTTATCTTAAATTACAATTGTTAACTTAAAATAAAACGTCCCTTTTAACTGTCAAGGTGTGGTCACACACTTAGCTTTCGGAATCGGTATCCTGAATTGATAAATCATTTGTCGTTATTGGTTGCGGCGCCTAGGTTCAATTCATATCCTCCACCTGACCCAGAGGTCGGCAAAGTGACCCCTTAAGCTCTTACGAGTGGCCCGGTAGAGGCTAAACAATTTGTTACGATGAAATGAAATAAGGTTGCCATTCTTCTCAACGCAATTTCGAGTTTCCAGGTATAAATGAATATGGCCTTTATCGCGTTTTTATCCTTCGGGGATTACCTTTCTGGAAAAGTTAATTAAAGTAGATATGTGTGCAATACGTTTTGCCGAAAGTAGTTATCTAATATGAGATCTAATAAAGAAAATGATTGAGTGTCGGTGGTATTGTACATTTATATATTATTATACATATACACGTAAAAGTAATACAGGCTAAAAATAAGTTAAATAACTTTCTTTTGTCGTGGTAATAAAAATAGTAGAGTCAGATTTCCTTTACAAAAAGGAAATTACCTCATTAAAGGAAATAAGTATGTCAAGCATTTACAATAGCCTTAATTTGTAAAATGGAATGAATCTTATAATATTGAGGCCGTGCCAATCAATAGGTGGGTGTAACCAATTAGGCGTAACAATCGTGGGGCTAATTAACGAAAAATACCGCTAAAGTAACAGTTTGACAGTCAAAGAAGAGTTTTGGTGGTTTTGGTACAAAACCTGAAATCACCTGTCAGAAAGTATTTGTCAGAAACATTTAATGGAACTATCAGAGGCATTTGTTAACAACAGTTTTCAATATTTGTTATAATAAGTCTTATATAGTCTTATATACTGTTTGGTTTTACGCGAAAAAAAAATAAAACTGAATTATTTTCAGTATTTGTGGCTAAATTAAATCATTTTCCAGCTTAAATTAGAATTGTAAAGCGGCAAAACAAAATTAACGAGGTGCGGCCTGTTTAACTAATTAAACATCGCAAGTCAAGACGAGATATCGTACGCTTTTTGATACGGTCAAGATTTGTTTTTCTGAAAATATTACTTACACTGAACTTCCATCCGTATATAGTTTTTGATTAGCCCCAGAACCCTTCACTTCCTGAGGCAAAGGTCCTGTAATCTTGCCTTAGGGTGGCTCCAACGGCGCGAGGTTTTATTGAAAACGCGCAGAAATCCAGGGATTACTACGTGACGACAGTTAATATTGACAGGAGTAATGAACATTTTATATTGACTTTTGTACTGTAAATATATAAATAAATATAGATATATACGGACAAATCACACAGATTGAGCTAGCCCCAAAGTAAGTTCGAGACTTGTATTATGGGATACCAACTCAACGAAACATCCAAGACCCAGACCTACCAGGAAAGGATCGTTTTCCATCATGACCATGACCTGGCCGGGGATCGAACCCGGGCTCTCCACGTCGCAGGCAGGCGTGTTGACCGCTGCGCCACGGAAGACGAATAAACAGTGAATTATTTCTTTTAAACCTTTGGGTGGCAGAAAATGTTACAATGTTATATTATGGTACAAAGCTGTAATGTGGTAGTTTAGTGAAAGTTTGTAATTGGGCTGGTTCGGTCAACGAGAACCATACTATCATAATATGTCTCATAATAGGTAGGTAAGTAACTAACATACGTGCATTCCGTACTCAATATTGTTTGGCTAATTTTTTATAATTATCAGTAGAGGTGCTGTTAGTCAATGTTTGGAAGAAAACCGATCGAAAATTGTTAGGGTTACTAAGACCTCAACCTCTTTTCAGTCCTTTGATTTTTTCCAATCCTTTTACTCTTTTTGCAAATTGGCAACACCGGATTATAGCTTAGCATCAAGTGGCCTGCTTGTTTTTCCGTTACTATAACGAAAAAAAAAAAAACTGAAATAATACCATACTAACTAACCTACATGAAATGAAATGAAATACTTTTATTCAAAATAGGAATTCTTTTTGAAAGTCAAACAATCTACTACGGTTTCGGAAGATTTACGCCTCAGACCTGAGAAGAAACCGCGGAAGAAACTCAGCGGGAGTTTGTTTTGTCGATATTTTTAGAAAAAATAGTAATAAATTACCAAAAATAAGCAAAAGTTGCATCCTAAAATAAATTGTACCCTTCAAACTTCCTTCCGAAACATTTCAAATTTATGTAACAGTAACGAGTAGAATGGTGGGCGTACCTGCCAATAACCGAGTACAAACTACGTCACTCGCGTATAATTAGTATTCCATAGAAACCTTTACACGACTTGAAACTTCGATGTATTTACTCAGGCATAACAAGAACGGTATCTAACGTAAATGTAGAGTTTTAAAAGTGAAGTAAAATATTAATTTAAACATATATGTAGGTATAACAGTAGGTACGTTTTTCAGAAATTTATTTTAGATTTCTGAATCACAACAGGAAAAAACAGAACCCTTATAGAATCACTTTATTGTCCATCCGTTGTTACGTAAAGTATAGAATAAAAAATCGAAAACCAGTAATTTGTAGTTGCATCACAAAAATAATGTTGTTGCACTAACTACGATCTAGGTATGGTCTAAGATACCGACACACGTGCACGATGGTGTACATCTTTCTATAAGGCTACACGAGAGTGGTGACTGGAAGAGAATATAATATGCGTCACATTTATTGACATATTAAATATATCATAAAACAAGTTTCATCAAATAAACGTCTCGGTGAAGATCTTAGACTAGTAAGTATCTACATAATTATTATGTCGATGAAGGTAAAACTCAAATCAGGGATGTAATGCAATTTTTGTAGAAATCCGAGTAATGTTATCTTTACCGTAAATAAAGATGATGATGATGATGGATGTGCATATTCTTATTGTTTTCCTTCAGCACTTCGCAAGATATATCACAGATTTGAGGTTATAGTTATAAATTCTGTTTTCCAGTATATTTAATTATTGAATGATTTAAAGGATACACTTTAATTAAATTCTTATATTACTGTTAGGTAAAAAGCTTTTCCTTCTATTAAGAAAAAAAAAATTAGAGAAGTTGAATAAATTTTCAGATCGCAGAAAACGAATTGGATTTTAAAAAATCAGCTCTTGAAATATCAAATCGTTCACGAATTTAGATTATCTCTGTCTAATCTAAATGTCTGCGCTAATCTAAATTTGACTTTCAAAACTATTAACATTGAGTTCCACTGGTCCATTGCAGCTTTAAATGTTCCTATTTATCCAATGAAAGTGTTCTTTATAGGACGACAACCGTTTAAAATAAAATCAAGTAACACCATTAGCGCTAAACATATAACCGTGGTCTCGTTAAACTTAATAAACTGCGTGTTGAGCGATCCCCTGCGGACGGATCTAAAAAAGTTGTGGCAGCTGACGTCATAGTTGTGGGAAACAGAAACGCAGTAAAAGTAGTTAAAAGTTAATACGACTATGCTCTAAGCAAAGTTTTTCTCGGAGTTTTATATTTGAGCTCTATTATGTAGGGTCGAATCTTTTCATACTTGGCACTTGCACTTAGATTTAAATATTTCTAGTAATGGAGCAGGCTTATGATTTTTCTTGTTTGAAAAGGATTAGCCTAGGATGTTACCTCGATTTAAAAGTTTATTTTTGTTGGGGAAGGTAGGCTAAAAGTAGGCTAGAAGTAAAACACATCCATCCACCAATTTACGATTTATTTTAGTTCACGAATGGTACCTTAACCTTAATATCATTGTAAAATACTTTTTAAATTGTTATCAAAACTTTAGGTTTTCAATTTTTGATAACAACCTTATTAATTATCTATTTATCAGTTGTCCTTTCAGTTCTTATTTTTGCTTTCATGTCCTTGTATATGTTGGTAATCAATATACTTTTTCTCTACTCCTTGTGTTTCTAAGGCTTCCCAAACTTTATCATGTTTTAAGGAATGTAATGCTTTATTATAGTCTACGAAAGCAAGGTAAAAGGTTATATTATATTCGTTACATTTTTGGATTACTTGTTTAATGGAATGGATATGACCTATTGTCGAGAACTCACTTCGAAAACCTGCTAGTTCTTTGGGTTGGTTTTCGTCCAAAGTCTTTGTCAAACGATGTAGCAGTACTTTTAAAAATATTTTGTATTCGATAAGTATACGAAGTATTAAAATAAAAATAAAAAATATTTTTTTTATGAGGTACAAACATCCCCTTATTGTATGTGTATAAATGTTTCTTATTTATGATGTAGTGAATTGTAGTGTGATAGAGCTTTTATTTAGTAATCTAAAGCTAACGTGTTCTTAAAAAGTTTATAGTTTTTTATCGAAACAACAATTTATACTTACAAATATTCAGCGATAGGGGAAGTTTAGTTTATTAGGTAAGGTTGTTAAATTTAAGTCAATTTATTTTATATAAATATTGTTACAATCCATGAATCAGATGTCTGTTCGTGCAACTTAAAAACTATTTAATAATCAAAAGTTATTTGCAAATATTTTACTATCATTGATGTAATACAAGTAATTGAATGATTGAAAGAAGTCTGACATATTATTGCCTCCTTATCTCGCAAACACCTCAGTTATCTCACGGTAGTATCGTACTACGAGACTATTCCTCGCTCTTCATTATGTAACGAACTAGGTGACGTCACTTATCCATCACTGGTCTATCTGCTACTGGTACATGCGGAGACAACACTTTCTAAGGTGCCTATCCTTCAAATTTTCTAAGACCTTTTACGATTATTACGAACTGTCGATTATTTAGACAATAATCTTTCAAGATTTTATTATCTTTTGTATTTTAGCGGATAGAAGATATAATAATATAATGTATTATAACTTTTCTACACAATAATTATCCTTTACTATAGTAATTAATGACGGATACTTATAAAAAATCACATACCACGCAATTAAATACTCCATGAAACGACAAGAAAAATCACTATAATTTATACACTATAAGTAATAATAGTACCTACTAAAAATAAAACAGCTGAAAGTCTAGTTTGAAAGTTTGTAGTGTAAGTAATGAATTTGATAAGATTCTTATCAAATTCATTAGGTACTTATAACAAGCGAAGCCAAGTGCGTATTAATAAACGAGACTCACCCTCTCTGAAAGAGATCGACATTGTAGAACTTGTAAAGTTCGACGGAGAACTCGAAGGTGGCCTGCAGGTCGCTCATGGTTCGAGTGAGGAGGCGCGGGCGCGAGCGGCGCGGCGCGCCATGCCGCGGCCGCTAGCAGCCCGGACGCACCGGCCGGAGCCCTGCGGGCCTCCCGAGGCGCATTCTCCGCACTCCTCACCGCATCGGCTCTCGCACAGCACAGCAACACAAGACCACACCCCGCAGACGGTCGCGGCCCGGGCGCGGTCCGAATATCGCCGCGGAGATAGCGACACGCGACGACGGTGAGCGTGCGGGCCACAGTGCGGGAAACGGGAATTCATTTTTTAGTGGTTGCAAGTGCGCATGCGCGGCGGTCGCGCGGCGCCGCGGCGCGAGCCGGTCTGCAGCAGTGCGCGCCGCCTGCCCGCCCGGACGGGTGCGCTCGCAACACGTTGATCCGCACTTGACGATGCCATGAAATACTTTCAGAGATATGTCGCGTGATGCGGAGGGATCGCCTCCCGGGAGGAGGCTCTAAAGGTCAGGGGGTGGCGCGCCAACGACGGTAACCTTTGCCGTAATCGCCGGTAGCAGTAGTACTTACGATACAAGCCGATGACGATATTTTACTACGTACATATAAACGCTATACAAATAACAGTAGGTATCTATAAAATTTTAACTCCGTTTGCTCAAATTATAGTAATAGACGCAGATGGAACTCACCGTTCAACGGTATCATAATAGGTACATGATATTGGTACTATTAATCATTTGGTGCTATAACGTTACTATAACTTACAATATGCTTATTATTTATGCTAAGTACTTATTTATAAAAACAAATTAATGCTCCTGATATGAAGATTATTATTAAGCCTCGTTATTTCCTTAATAGATTTACAAATTAACATTTATTTTAATATAATTAACAATTATTTCATCAACATTATTTTCAGCAAACTTATATAAATATTACATAATAAATAATTCACATTGCACATTTAAAATTAATACAGCCTAATATAATATAATTTAGTAGCATATAATATAATTTAGGAGAAGTATATTAACATTTATATATATAATATTTATTATTAATTATTATTATTATATTATTCATTAAATTCTCATGTAAAATACGTTTTTAAATATATAAATATAAAAAATATACATTTAAAAATATAAAATACAGAGGCCAACCAGTGGCGGGAACAAGGT
>JAPEIZ010000008.1:1666338-1683267 GCA_026122275.1 Junonia oenone
TCCCTTTGGCTCATTCATCACAGAAAACACCATGCCGCTATCGTTAAAACTTGGTTTAAAGAGATGCTTAAAGGTAATTTTTACAGTTTCTTATTACATTGCAACATGTATTACTGCTAATTATAATTATTATACGTATTAGTATTACTTTTATTTACTTTCTGTCCAATAGGATTTGAACTTAGCTTTACGAAAAGTTTTGTTATTATTTATCGTGCACATTAATTATTAATGAATACTATTGATTGGATATCGCGATAATTCATGAACAATACTATAATAGTAACTCCACTGTACCTTACATAACTGCAGATATTGAGCACACAGACATAACCTAAATTTTCTAAATCGACTGTATTATTTTAGCAAAAGATAGCAAACAGCTTACATTTATGTACTTGGCGAATGATGTGATACAGAATAGTAAAAAGAAAGGGCCAGAGTATGGGAAAGAATTCGGAAATGTTCTTACGGAAGCTTTGAAACACATGGCTAAGACAGGGATAAACACTAAAACCAAGCATTCTCTTCATAGGATATTGAATATTTGGGAGGAAAGAGGTGTATATGAACCAGAGAGAATACAGGAGTTTAAAATAATTGGTAAGTGTATTTACATTTTCGAGTAAAATAATTATTATAATGATTATTCAGCCTGGTGCCCTCTGTCTAAGATTCTATTTATCTACTTTAATATTTTAGTTTTTCTAAAAAAAAAGTATCTAAATGACATTTTATATAAACACATCATTAGCTATCTAATACAGCAGACTGTTAATTGACAATGAATTAGCTTAATTTATGTTTACTCAATAAAAATATACAATGATTAACTCTATGTTTCAGTTGACCCTAACGATGCAGAGCTGAGTACACCAGCTAAAAGAAAAACAGCTGATTCTGAAACAAAAGAACCCGAGAAGAAACCAAGAATAGAAGAAAAGGAAAAAGTGAAAGAAAAGAAGGAAAGGCGACGTAGTGAGTCCAAAACACACTCAGATGGTCATAATGACAGCCCAAAGACTCCTCCCGGCGACCCTCCAGAGCCTGAAGAACTTATTAAGGTATGGAAAGTTTGATATTCCCTGAGACTTTTGTAATTAATTTGAAAATAAAATTTAAAAATAATAAAAATGTAATAAAGCTGAATTTTATATAAGTGAATAATTCTCATGCCTGTCTGTTCAAGTATTCGTGCTTTAAGCAAAGTAGTCTTTATTGGAGAATGTTATAGGCTGTGTAATGTTGAAGAATGTATCTTGAAAAATGTTTTTATCCAAAATATAACTACTATTTCAGAATTTATATTGTTGTAAAAGAAATGTAATTTTTTTTCTATAAATTTATTTTATATTTTCGGTCTTTTTGGTAACCTATTAAAATAAATAAATAAATTTTATATAAATAATAAGTCATTAACTGTTGTATTATGAAATTTCAGGCATTACTAGAGTTGGAATCGAGTGCCTCAAGCGATGAAGCAGTGAGGGAGAGAATTGCATCGTTGCCTCCAGAAGTTTCCGAAGTGCAATTATTGTCTAAGTTAGAAGGTAACTGGTATATCAAGATATTAAGCTACTGTACACTCATTCACAGAACAATTATATATTATGTATCAAAATATATCAAAATAAATTGTTATATGACTCCATTGTTTCATTTTTTCAATAAAACAATTATACCTTTTTCTTCTCCTGTTTACAATTTTCTTTTATTTTTTTTTTTTACATGTCAAGTCATAACAAATTTACAGCCAAAATCAATGTGCAATTAAAAATAATTCATAAAAATTGTTACATAATGTTCCTTCATGTCAGTTATTAAATTATTGTATTTATATTAAAATTCATAGTTTTGTTTGACTGCACTTTGCATAAAATCAGTCTATCTGTTTTCTGTTTTTTTTTTTTACTTAATCCACCTTTACACAAGTTTTATGTCAATGTTATAATTTTATATGTTTATTATAAATTATTATTTTGTTGTTGACTATAATTTGACCACAACTCTCTCTCTCTCTTCTTGTCTTTATACTTATTTAATCTCAATTTTTCGTCAATTTAAAGATTTTATTTTAAAGATTTTTATTATTATAACAATTTTTCTCTCCATGTTTTAAAAATCATTTTATACATACGATATATTCCTTTTCTTATATTAAACTATAAAAAACCTAAAATTTTCTTATAGACAAAGAATCAGCGGTAAGTCTAAGCGCCGTAGTGAATTCAGCAGTGGAATTACTCGCGGAATACAACTTGAGATTGTCGGAGGAGTTGGAGAAAAGGAGGAAAGTGGCCGCCATGTTGAGGGACTTCGAACAGGCTCAACGCGAACTGGCCAAGAAAGCTGAGGCTAAACTTGAGGTAATATAACAGATATTAAACTTCTATTACCTGTAATGAAGTTCTAATTAAAGTGTTAGATACTAGTGCTCCTCATAGTTTCCTATTTGCTAAATTTTTTTGGATAGGAATACCTTTAATTAATTACCTTTCATACCGCGGATTTGTTCACGCAAATAACATTGAATAGATTACAATAATACAGTTTATACATTAGAATAAACTCCGCCGCAGAATGAATTATGCCTAAGTTACACTGTGCATAAAAAAGCAAAAGTAAAGTAACAACCTGTAAATTACCCACTTCTAAGCAAAAGGCTCTTCTTTTATTAAGGACAAGGTTAAGGAGCGTAATCCGTCATGTTGCTCCACTGCGTTATTTTCACCGTTGAGCACGAGACGAATTTAAGCACAAAAGCATTTGAAAATTCAGTGGTGCTAGCCAGTGTTTGAATCCGTGACCTTTGGTTTAGATCGACGTGTTCAATAAAGTGCAATAAAAAATACATAGTCAAATTTCACATTATATATATAAATTATATATTTTTACTTATTTTTTTTTACATTTCAGGAATACAATATTAAACTGCAAAAGATTTACGAAGTCAAGGCGGAGGTGAAATCCCATATAGAGAATCTACCGGACGTGTCCCGCTTACCGGACGTGACGGGAGGCCTAGCGCCTTTGCCCTCCGCAGGGGACCTTTTCAGTATTTGAAACATAGGAAAAAATCATTATTTAATGGCTGTCAGAGCAAGCTTAACCGAAATTGGACACAGGATCGAGTCTATGGTGTTTTTTTTTTCATTTTAAATATTTAATGTAAGCAAAACGAATTAACAATAATTTCTTCATGTGTAAATGAGATGGGTATGAAAAACTTTTGTTGCATAACAACTTTTTTAAAACAACTTTAAGCTGAAAAATTTTCAGATGTAGAAAACATTATTGATTCGATTTTGGTTCAAATGTAGGTTAGGCGCTTGTTGCTCTCGGCCTCATTTATGAAAGCAATATTCTATTTCATTAGGATGGCATTATGCATGAAACGAATTCTATTGTTATCGTGTTAGAAAATAAAACTGCTGTACAATATAATCAATCAAACATCATTCGGTGTCACAAAGTATTATAGCGCTAAATTGATATTTATAAAGATAAAAGTTAAGAATTTGTCACTCATGATATCAGGTTTCTAGATACTCTACACGCATTTAATTTGTTTTGAAAGTTTAAAAGTTATGTAAAGTAGGAAAGGTATATGCCCATACGTTTGGAATATGAAAGTCTAACACTGTTTGGTTTTCGCATGTATTCTGAAGATTTTAGTGATAGGTAACCTATTTCTAGAATATTTGAAACACTAGGACTGGTAGTGCTTTGTGTATATGATGGAGTAGGAATAATTTAGGAAAGTATTTACATATTTTTACTCATCACATCGCTTGCATAACGCCATCTTTAATTTATTTTTAATGGTTGCAGTGGTTAAAAACGTTTTTTGTTGTTTGTTTCTTTGAATTTATACTAAGTTAATATAATTTTTGAACTTTTCATTTAATTTTTTTAACTTAATCACTGGCAGATACAAAATAAATTGTATAAGATATTACACAATTTTATTAATATAAATAATGTAATATGTTCCTTCACAAAAATAACAAAGCAATAATTATCGTAATATTAGAGGTATTGTCAAACAAAAAAAAAATGATAGTTTTTCACTTAGTACATTAAATTATTACGATTAGAATTCATCACTGGAAAATATAGTGCCTGATATATCATTAATATGTAGCTAATTAAGGAAAGGAATGTTCTATTTCTTTTCGTTTTGTATAATTTATTCGGACGATATTAGGCCTTGATTGTTTCATGACATTTATTTTAATAACAATTTTACTTATTTTAAAAAATAAGTTTACCTTTCATGAGTCTAATTTCATAATGTCAATTGGGCATAATAGACCAGTGCAGATCCCCTTAAAAATGACGAATGGGCGAAATAAACCGTTTTTTTTAGTCTTAAACCCTCCCCCCTCTTCCCGAACTCAAATCGCCCGCAAATTATTTTTCCTTTCATATTTGTTGTATTCTCTACCATTTGGAATTGGTTTCATTCTACTATAAATTATTTTTTTTTCACAACCTATTTGCACTGGTCTATAACTTATTGACTTCAAAATGAATATTATTGTTTAATGACATTATAAAACAATGTACCTATTATATTCTCATACTTTGAAGGGAAATACATAAAAATTAAAGTAAACAAATTTTGAAGTTTATGTAACAGTACCTACTTGCAGTTATTTTAAAATATAGGTAATAATTTACCTACTTTATGATATTTTTTTGCAATTGTTGTATATAAATAAAATAAATTTAAACTTGACGAACATAAAATATAACAAATGCTGTAGATAAATTGAGTCTAGGTTGATTATGGTTTTTTGTTATCAAAAAGGCAATGAAAGTAGTTGTACAGGTTTTTTTTGTAAAAATAAGACGATTCGGTCGATTGGGCGGTCTTCAAATATCTTCATACACCTTTATTACCACAAAATTTCAATTTTTGCGAAAATAAAAAATGTTTTAGTGTGAATTATCAAATCAAAAAAAAATGTAATAGATTTAATTTTATGTTTAGTAATTGGTTCAGCTTCATTAGCCAAAAAATAGAGTAATTGGTTTCGTTTGATAGTTTAGAATACATGGTGTATAAGCTATACCTATGTGGTTGATTTCAATAGAACCTGCATAATATAAGAACTTAAAAATGTTAACATAACCACTTTACGGTGTAGTTCATAAATGCCACTGTGAAAATAATTCATATAATGTGGACAAAATACACGAAATTTTAGTTAGAGTCTCTCAATATTTTTTCCTCAAGAATTTATTTAATTGTATGCAGATTCTATTGAAATAAACTATAGTTTATTATATCGGCGATATAAAAATAAATTTTGTTATATTAACAAAACTTGAGTTTCATTTCTTCACATGCTAAAAGAAGTTTGATTTTTATAATCTATACCGCTTTTATTCTTTATAAAGAAATCTTGCAATGTCATACATTAATCAATTAAAATGTGCTGTTGTGTTTTGACATCTGTACAAAATTTATTTAAATCCAAATATTAATCTAAACACTTTTTGAAATAAAGATGAGCGAAAGCTTGGTATGGTCTACTATATTTTAATGCAAATAATTTTCACCAACATTTTTTTAAATTACATTTTGTTACATGAAAATAATTGCAGAGTAGCCGCACGAAAACTTTAACAGAATCAATAGACTCGGTGTCGACTGAAGAGCCACTGGTAATTTATATTTTTGAATATCAATATAGAAATAAGCAAATTAATACGGAATAATAATTTGGTCGTGATTTGTGAATCAATCATTTTTCTGTCGAACAGTATTGAAATATTTTGAAAAATACATATTTAAAAGTAAAACTCCTGTCCCCCTAACGCCAGCACTGCTTTCTATTGAAAGTTAGGCGTTAGGTGGACAGGAGATAGCGTGGCGGCTGGGCCCGGGGCGCCAAATTTCTAAGTGCACTGAGGTCTGGCCTAGGGGCGGCAATATTGAATGGTATTATTGTTTAGAGAAGGTGTTGACCTTTTTTAGCTCAATTGGTATTTCGAAGATAGGGAACGAAAGCTTAAATTCGCCACTGATTATTATTTCCTTAAGAAGATTTTTTTGCCCGGGGTGTCAGAGGCCCTAACACCGGCTCTGATAGAGTTTGCTTGGTTGCTTACAGATAATATCATTATTATTGTTTATTCCTCAGATTCAAGATCGTTGGACAAACAACATAAGCTATCGGCAGCTAGTCATATCATCATGTATCGGTATCGTTCAACTATGGTGGCATCCATACGTGCATGACTTCAAGCGTCTTGTACCATTCCTGTTCCTTTATAATGTGTTTAGTATATTCTTTGCCTATCCTTCGTTTTATCTCGAACTGACCTTGGGCGTTGCTACGAAGAAAGGTGTTTTGAACTGTTGGGATATGGCACCTGTTGCTAGAGGTGAGTTTATACAAGAAAAAATAAGTTATCAAGCTTGCCAAAAGAATTCTTTAAATTGTGATAAATATTAATGATCACTTTTCCCCAGTATATTGATCCCCCGCCAACCCGCCGTGGAAGGGCGTGGTGGATTAAGCACTTAACCTTCTCTTAAATAGTGTGTGGAGGCATTTGCCCATCTGTGGGATATTTACAGGCTGTTACTGTTGGAATTATGTAATCCTAAAATTCAATATAAATAAACATATTTGTCAATAAAATGAGAATAATTGCAACAAATAATATTATGTTTATCTTTTTTAATTTTAAAGGTATCGGTGTGGCCATGCTAATATCGTGCATATTCACGGCACTATCGTTAGGCGCAGTGAGCGCGTGGTGTCTCGCACTAGTAGTCCATTCCATTCACTCGTTCTTACCGTGGCTGCACTGCGCTGCGTCTGCGCATCCGCCCTGCGCGGCGAGGCATAGACCACTTCCCAAAGGAAGCGAAACGCCTGCGCAGTCGTTCTTTTTGTTAGTTGATTTTTTTTTTAATTATAAATAATTTTGTAGTTTGTCGTATTTGTATACGAATGATTACTCGAACAATAATATCTGTGCCGAATTTCATTCAAAGGCGTTGAGACGTTACAAGATTTTAAAAAACAACGCAACATAACATTCGTTACAGAAAGAAAATCGGATGTTATTGATGATCCGTTTTCCACCATAACTCTCGTTTCTATAAAAACTCTTTGATTGTTAAAACTCCTTCGCCAGTGGAAAAAATGTGTTATTTACTTACTCTCCAAAAATTTTATCAAAATCGCTTCAGCGTTTTATATTCCATAAGGAACTCATCGATTCGATCGGTCGATATAGAAATATTATGTAATAAGTAGTGGTTAAGATTAAGTTATCATTTAACATGTAAAACTTCAAATGTCTGTTATTATTTCAGCAATTTCGTTTTAAATCTAAAACGGGACGGTCTGCAAGGCGGCCTCGGTAATGTGGTGTCGGAGTTGACGGTATATTACGTTATATCGTGGGCGCTGGTTTACTTCGTGGCATGCAAGCGAATATACAGCTATTCAAAGGCATATACCGTTTTTTATTGCTTTTACATTTTATCGTTAAGCAGATAAAAACATTTTAAATTAGATGGGTAAAGTCCACAAGATGACGTCATCGGCTTTGCTTTATTTAATCATCCTCACAGAGCCTGCGCCTCGCGTTTGAAATTATAAGTACCTACAACGTTATACAAAATGATGTTTATCTAAAATTAATAAATAAAATTTAGGTATCCCATTTTGCTAGAATAATTTTACTGTTTAAACACTTGGTAAACCTACTAAAAAAATGCAAAGTATCCTCTTAGATTTCAATAAGAATATCGCTAAAAATAAAACAGTTTTATTTTTGGCTATCAATACAATAATTACCTATTCATTTTGGTTTTCAGTTGGTGCTGTTTAAAGATCTTTTAGCTTTCTTCGTGCTGGTGAGCACTGCAGCCGGTGTGGTCAGATTGAAAGGGTCCTCGAGAATGTTCTATGAATGCGACTGGAGTGTGCTCTATGATGGCTTACAGGTGCCATATTTATCTAACAATTTCTCTTTTTGAGGGTAGTTTAACAATGGCAAAAATTAAGTTTTGATTTTGATTAGATAAAAGTGGATTCCAGCAACTTGCATAGAAATGTTAATCTATGCATGAAAGCTTTTGATTTGATTAGATAGAGTCATAAAGGATTAATAAAAAAATTGCTAAACTTATTTAAAAATTACATTTTAGATATGGCGAGATGCACTAGAATACTGTTTCATACAAATGGCCATTTCTCAAGGTACACTGGTTATGCTAGGGTCATATTGTCCGAAACAGAAGCACACTCTCGCGAACACGTCTATGTACGCGTTCGCAGTTTCCAAACTTAGTTGCACTGCAAGCGCGCTTATACTTGGAGCAGCGCATGGTGCCTTGTATAGAGATTACGATAATAATACCAATATTTGGAAAGGTAATTTTCTAGACACAAAATCCTAATTAATAATAAGTATCTATTATAGCCGCCTTTCCAGTAAATTTTGCATATCACAGAAAAAGTAATTAGGTATAATGAAAAAAAATTAACTACCTGAAAAGTATCTACTGGTCAGAAAAGAAAAATAATTTTCAGGTGGTCATATTTTTCGTTGTAGTTTATAAAATATCATTCTACGGTCAATAGAAACAGAACTCAGATCACTAAAGTCGACAAAAATTATTAAGTAGATTTTAGACCGTTATTTGAATTTAATTTCCGTGTAGGGTCGTCTGCTTCAATGATACTGTGGGCAGATTATGTAACGAGAATACCCGGCAGTCAGTTTTGGTCCATTCTTATATTTTTCACACTTTTCGGTCTATCCATATCTTCGACGGTAAGCGATTATTTTAAAGTTTAATTAATTTAATTTTAAATTAATAATTTATTGATAATCCATTAAGTTCGTGTGGTAAAAACGATCATAATACAAAAAGATATTTTATATTACGAGACAATTTCCATTCGACTTATTTTCTTATAATATACGACATTTTTAAAGGCCTTACTAGTGCAAACGATAATGTCAACTTTCACTGGACGATTAGTACGCAAGATCACTTGGGCGTTCTTGATACTGATATGCTTGCTGTTTTGTTTTATCGGAATCATCACTATTTGTACACAGGTAAAATTATAGCTATATAATAATTAATTAGCCAATATTTATACAAATTAATAAATATATTATCTGCGTCACTCGCTCGCTTGCTCACTCAATTACTTTTTTAAACCTTATAATTATATAAGATACCTAATAAATTATAAATAAGTAAACTTAAAATCAATTCAATTGTTACAATATTATATAATGAATATACATAAAGTACATACACTCACGCTATAGGTACTCTTCTAATTGACTGCCGCCCCGTATTGGGCGCCAGTATTTGGTATATTTTTATTTAAATTTATAATCTACTAGTCTTGTTTTTATTCTTAGGGTGGAATGTATATCCTCAATTTCCTAATGACGTGGCCAGTTTCCAAGCCACGTACGCCTATAGCGGCGTTTGTGGCCATAGTGATCACTTATCTTTATGGACAGACAACCTTTTGTGAAGACATTTACTTTGCAGTCGGAGAGTACCCTTGCGTGTTTCTCAGAGTTTGTTGGGCTTTAACGCCATTTGTACTTTTGGTGAGTATCTTTATACTGATTTGATGTTTCCTAAGCTATTAAATATACATATAACTGTTCTGTAACAGATCACATATTCATCAAAAAATTACATTGCAACCAAAACATAACATATTACATTGTAATTTTAACTCTGTAAGATTAACTTTTTTGAAAGCTAAATAAACCGATATCATTATTCTTGTATTTTAATTCTGTTATTATGAGTTTTTGTTATGTGTCCTTGGTGTACAATAAAGAATATTTTCTTTCTTTCTGTGTACATACCTAATTAAAGGTAAACATGTTTTTTGTTTCAGATTGCCTTTGTGTCCGGAATGGCGTCGTGGCCTCTAGCAGATATTGTCGCAGGATGGATACTAGTTATATTAACTTTAGTACCAGTAGCACTTTTCATGATCTTCTACCTTTTCTTCAAATTTAGAGTTCGGGTGCGTGTTTCAAAGAAATTTGTTGAATTATAATTATTTAAATGAAATCTGAAATTGTTTTACAATGTTACTTGTTAAAAAAATATTATTAGAGTAATCTCAATTTTTTTGTTTCAGAACATCGTGAGCAACGAGAAATGAATCATTTATATTTTACTGTAATTATTAGACTTATTTTTAAATAATAAATTTACTTGAATTATAGCAACATAGATTTATATTAATTATAAAATAAAATAAAACAAAATAAAAAATCAGAATGACACCATATTTTATTCACAAAATTTTCATAACACCAATTTGTTACCAAAATAAAGGATTATTTTATTAGTCATACACACATCCACTTCAACAACTTAGGAATCCGGTTATAATGGATAATGCTATAAATTTTATGTTTCCTTTGATCTAAATTACTGCCTCATCCATTATAACCCAGCAGTTTATTTACATTTCAAATAATAGGTTAAACGAAAGTAAATATCCTCTACAAAAGCTGTAATTTGAAAACAATTATACATTTTGTCATATAATTATTAATTTTAAAATATTTGGACAATACCTTTTCATATAAATACCCATTTTCGTGGTAATATAATATAATAACAAAAACGTTATAACTTTTCGTATAAAGTTACAGCTTTTGCAGTGAATATATATTTATAATTATAGTCATTGGGAAACACTTTTTAATACAGCCTTGGAACTTAAAACTAATATTAAACATAACTTAAATAATGATCCTCTCATATAAAAATAATGATAGTTAATGATAAGCATACTGTATGTTTAAGACATAAGATAGACCGCCAACTGTTCATTGAATAAAAAAAAATAATCAGTTTTGTATATGAATATTTTGAAACAATTGCACGTATCGTTTGAGTTTTAAAAGCTATTTCGTATAATTTAGTTGTAAGTCTTTATTTCGATATATTTCATTGCACCGAATAGATTTGTTTCAGACTAGAAAATGATAATTCGATATTGCTATTAACTGAAAGTTACGATGTCTATATTTCAAACTGTTGTCACTACAGATGCGTGTGAAGACGCTACGGCGTAGCGTTGTCATGAAAAACTCGTAAATATTCGAAACTTATACGCGTAAACCTATTAAAAATAGATATAATCTATCATTAAAATATCTCGACAATTACTTAATGATTTAATAGAAAAACAAATATGCTTCACTTTTAAACTCTCATCGTTAAAAACAGTGTAAAACTTTAAAAATAAATTAGGATTACATTTTCAATAATCACACAATATCAGAATCAATCCTCATTAATATAGTAGACACTAAACAGATTATTACATTGATATTTTTTTGTATGAAAAATTCATTTTTTTATGATCCATTATTGGCACAGGAGCATTTAAGGAAATACACAAAAAGCTGCATTCTAAAATTAGTAATAAAATCATCTCATTTTCACTCACAGTTGTTCGGACAATAATAACTATATCAGGAACGTTTACTATTCAATACCACAAACTAATTTACATCTCAACAGTATTATATCTACACGGAAATTGGATTTTTCTTTAAATTACATAAGATATAATATATGAAAATGATTTATAATAACATGTGAATACGATTCATTGAATCCAGTGCGATCATATTTCGAATAATGAATTATACAAAGATAGAATGAAATGACTGTTTTTTAAAACAATTTATATTGCTTTAAATACTGAAAAAGAAACTAAATAATGTCACAGCCAAATGCAACATTACGTAATATGAAATGACTCAATGATAATTTTGCTTTTTTATTAGATTCAACTCATGTGCAACCAGTTTTTACGGCTTTTAGCTATTCGTCATTGGTCCAACATCGTTATTTACGAGTTAAATTCGATAAAAACATTTCAATGTTCGCTAAAAAAAAAAATTAAAACTTTTCACAGATCATTCTTACGTTGTATTATAAATATGATATCGAATTATAGACAGTAACGTGATACACCTAAAGCGTATTAATATAATGTTCGTAAATTCGGCACAACTCCAGTACATACGTGTAACAATAAATACGCAACGTAGACTAAATCAAAAGGCAGCCATTGTTACAAGAAATCTTATTCTAATGTGCTCAATAATAACACACATCCGGACACTTCGCTCAGTCTTACGCACAAAAGGAGCATTTACGTAAAATGGACTACACTCTTACTAATTTTATTTACAAATATATATAAATATATTCTGCATTCATTCTATTTAGTCTGTTTTACTCGAGCAAAACGACTAATCTTAATTTTCATAGTACCATAATATGGTATGTACATTTTTTTTAATATCTTTTAATGAAATTGATATTATACTTCTGCAATTTAGAAGTACAGAAATTGCATTGTTATAATCAAATATCACAAGTCGAAACAGCAAATAATTTCAATTTTTTGGCGTATGCTCCACAATTACATGCAAACAAATTAGCGTCATCACAAGGAACAATATTTTAACTTAGAATCGATTTGTGCAAATATAACAAACTAATAATATTATATGTTCGGTATTTTTAAATTCATATCAGTTCTACCAGAGAACCATTCGGTGATTAAAATTAAATGACATTATCAATTGATGCTAGAGAATATGAGACAAAACTATATTTAATACTTTTATATAATATTCTAATATAAGTAAATAAAAGAATTGACTGAGAGCTTGTTTTAAAATTCAGTACATAAAAATTATTTGTTCAAAAGTTCGAAGAAAACCTATAATTGTGTTTATATAGAGCAGAATTCTAAAATTATTGAAATATAGATTTGGCTCAAATTTTCTTTTAAAAATAAAATCGATAATATGTAGTAGTGAATATTTATATAATAATAATGCCATTACATCACTAACTATACTATGAGCTACCCAAAATCCAAATAAACGAATAACAACAACCAAGTTATACATATAAAAGCTTAGAACGTTAGTCGTAAATAACTCTTTACCAGAAAATTAGAAACTAAACCTATATCAATCTTCGTTATGATAATAGTTAAATTGACTAAGTTTAAGACTAAATATTTTTTATTACAATTGGACTTGAACCAAATTGTGTTTTAGATCCTTTTTTTAAACACTTAAGTAAAAAAGCTCTATTCATTAGCAAACTCAAACTTCAATTACGATTACTTTGATTCTAGCAAAATATTTTATTTTCAAGGCCTTGGATATATTGCCTTCGAATCCTACCGAGTAAAATTACATACACATTATCAATGTGATACCAACAACAACACTTATTTGAGATCAGCCATCCCTCACCGACACGCGTCGGTCTAACGCAGCTTTGCTCCAAACTAGTCACATATAAAACAAATTCAAATCGTTAAATTCCATACACCCCAACAGAATATTTAGCATTCACACAATACAAAAAAAAAAAAATTTCACCAACTGAAATGATAGATGAGTCGATTTTGAATAATATTAAAAACAGACATTCACAGAGGCCAACGGCGAGATAACATATAATCTATTTAAATTTAACACTTATTTAATAACAATATTATTTATACGACACTAAACAATCTGTAGTAATCGTCCATTTACATTCCATATCACAATACCAAGGGCACATCACTCACTGCCTTACTTTCAGTCCGTCGAAGCACCGATTCCATAAACTCTAAAGCCATGTATGGACTGGGCATTCCCATCGAGAGATAGACTGTACCATTTTACAGTTACGCGAAAAAACTGAGCGCGAATTGAATTGAATTTACGCGTAATTATTGGTACATACATTGAACGTCAGTGTACGCGTACAAAAGAACGCAAAGTCCTTACACGGCCCAACGTCGAACAATCCACACAAACCCTTATCTTTAAAATTATTCTAGGACGAAATCTTTAAGTCGAAACGTTACATAGTTCATACATTCGCGTATCCTTTAAAATGCAGGCTGGTATAGAATGCACGTTTTGTTTTTATTTACATCTACATGAAATTAGCATGCATTGGGAGTACATGAAAATATAAATATAATTTTAGTACAATATAATGCAAAATATGTTTGATATGCAGATTGTTGAATAAAAGCAAAAAGTGCATCTTCATTCTACTATCACAACAGTATTCAATCTTTGTACTTCACATCAAGACCGGATCGTTGACGCATGATTGAATGATGATCAATACAGAACCATGTAAGAAGTTTTATATAACACTAATTTTTTTTATAATTTTTTTAAAATTTATAACACAATTCCATATTGTCAAGACCTTAAATCTAGAAAGGAGTCGGATTAACATATCAACATGAAATATATTCTATAGAATTATTAATTTACAAAATGTACATTTTAGAAATTAAATGAAATTTCGAATGTTTGACTTTTTCACAACTAGAACCGACAGCCGGTAACTCGGAAAATCTCAATTTAAGAACATGAACAATATTTACAGACATGTATCTTCCCTAATACTATGTGACACGAAAGATATAATTTTATCGAACATATTTTGTGATGAAATATATGCATTGATGAAACAAAATGTCTCCATTTTGTACTCTATACAAAAATGTTTATTTACAGCTTATTTACACTAATTTTAAATAAGATTAACAGTTCCTTAAACCGAGAATATACACAACATAAAGATGGGAATAGATGTTGACTGAGTGAGAGAACATAAAGAACGAGTTTGTGCCAAGAAATAATAAAAAAAAAAAGTACAAACATCATCCCGATAAAATTTAAGTGTACTTAATATTAAATACGGTGAATTCGTTGTGCAGTAAGTCTTAGACAGGCGCACTTATATACACTCACAAGTCACTAGCACAGCACAGTAGTACATTTCCTTAGGCCTTTGTTTCACTCGGGTTTGCCGGTGGGGCGATGCGGTACCAACGTGTCGTGGCGACGATACATGAGCAAGTACGGCATTCGTGGCGGCTTCGGCTTTAGCACTTGAGCGTCTGTCACTTGAGTCACCGTTGAATCGTCGTACCTTTAATAGAAAAATCGTTACCAATTAGTGTAATATTTACTACAATTAGGTATTTTTTGAATGAAGTTTACTATTGTTTACTCAGTCAAGATTGTCAACATATGTTGTGATAATTAATTATCACTTTCAGAGACGAAAAATAAGTACCATCATTGTGAAATGTTTACAATACTTTAATTTGCAAACTTATTTATGAACAAGTTTTACAGTATCACTAAATTCATGTGATATTTACAGATATGGAGAATGAATGAATGTTAAGAAAATGAACTTCAGGTTTTCTACAATAAATATACAAAAAATAAATTAATAAATATATCAATAAATAAATATTTCTAAGACCATTTCTCACCTAATCCAACCAGCTTGTCCATGGAAGGTATCTGTGAGGTAATGTCCCTTAACCGCCTCGACTCCCTCATGGTAGACAACAGCAAACAGCTTGTATAGGCGCTGCTTAGTTGTATGCTTGGAGGACATTATTTCTGTAATAGTAATTATAATATTGTTTTAGTGACGGTTAATTTTGAATGTTTATCATATAGTTATAATTTTAATTACTCAGTTCTGTTTGTCCACAAGGCAACAATTTTTTGCTGTTTCGGAGACGAAAAATAAATAGCATCATTGTAAAATTAATGCACCAATTCTTTTCATTCATATAATGTTGTATAGATTATAGAAACTATTGGTTTCCTAGTGCAGTTTTATATCTAAGGATTAGTGCTTTTTGCTCCTATAGGTTGAAACATGACTATTAACTGTAATACAGTTATCAAGCTTATAATGTTACCTTAATAAATGAAAGTTTAGTTCTTTCAGAGTGTATATTTTATATCATAACAAAATATGATGCATTATATTAACCTACAATTGCAAAAAAGACTGACGTAAGTGAAGTCAATTTGCAATCTTTAAACATAAAAATATATATGAATACATACTGGGATCGATCTTAAGGTCGATGGGGAAGTCGATGTTCTTGACAATCTTGGCCGTGTGCCCCTCAGCGTCTAGTTGGAAGCACTTAAGATGCAACAGTAGTACCACGGGCAATTGTTCTAGGGAAAGCTGTTGCCATGCATCTGATACGCCTTCTAGTGTGTCCTTGCCGGCTAACAGCTCGAGCGCGTCCTTGACTGTGTTGGACCGCTGTGGGAAATGTGTATTGTTAGTTTTATGTTCAGAGATATTCCAATAAATTAGTAATTATACTAACATTATTAAGGATTTGAGATATTCACGTATCAGACAAACTATTGCGATTACTTTAATTAATTTAGTCTCTGCATATTAGATAACCATTTTGGTGTAGTGGTTTTGAACATCAGCACATTTAATACCACTATATGTTCCAGTGTTTGCGGATTCAATCTTCGCTTGGGGTGGATATTTGTATTTGTACAAGCATTTGTTCCCATGTTTGGGTGGAGACCCTCAAGGACAAACTTCCCTTCTCATATCTTTGAAAGTACATAAAGCTGTTGGCCATGATTGTTATTATAGTAACATGTTAATAGTCATTACTCATAAGTGGTAAAAATAGTCTGTTCTAAATGGATACTGGCTACTCCTTGCGGTTGCAGAGGACAGCAATTGCTGTGTAAAAATCAGTAACCTGTTAAAACCTAATCTAACCGTCACGTGACGCGGGTGAGGAGGTGAGTAGCGTGTCAAATCCGGCAGCCGTCACGTGACAAGGGTGACCGCACCACGGCGTCGGTGACGTCGTGATACGGCGCGGTGCAGTACTTCGATACCTATCCGTCACGTGACGCGGGTGACGTCATATCTCACCTCCATGTCGAGCTGCAGCGTGAAGGGCTGCACGGCGTCGGTGACGTCGTGGTGCAGTACCCCGATACCTAGCCGACGCGTATGGATGTCGCCACCCGTCACGAGACGTCATGTCT
>JAPEIZ010000008.1:1683367-1696122 GCA_026122275.1 Junonia oenone
GGGCGGCGGGTAGGCGGGCGGCTGCGCGTAGGGCGGCGGCGCGTGCGGCGGCCCGCCGGCGCTCCGCTGCGGCGAGTGGGGCGCCATGTCGCACTCGCCGCCCGACAGGCTGTCCAGGCTGCTCGACACGGTCGGTGGGCCCGCCGTGCTCGACGAACAAGACGATATATCTATTGACATATAATTCGATGGGACCGATTAGCGATTGAAAGGTGTAACTGTTTGAAGTTTTTATTTTCATAAATGAATAGAAACTGTGAAATCATATCGACGGTTGAAAGGCTATTTGGTCTAAACGCCATTTTTTTGACATATAGATTTATATACATATTTGGAATCAGCCATTTGTTCGCTATCCAAATATGAATATAAATATATTACATATATATTTATATTCAAAATATATTTATATTTAAAAAATTACACTTAGATCAAATAGCCTTGCATCAGTTGCAACTGTCGATATGACCTTTTTATAGCATTACTTGTGAATATTTTGCAAAATTGACAACACTATATCCATTACAAATGATATAATTACTTTTTTCATTGTAATTGTTATAAAAACAAAATAAATAAATACAATTACTTACCTACAGCAGGATCAGTCCAACCGACGGTTGCGATGGTGGGCGCAGTCTCTGGGTTTTTCTGGAAGAGTGCACACTGCAAACTGCTCAGTTCCGCTTCTTTCACATCTGACAAGTCTAGGAACTCATATTCCTGCAACACGCCACAGATATTTAACAGTGAACTTAAATCTAACATGTTTCCGTTACATACCACTTTCCTTACTTTTTTTTTGTATTTTTCGAATATTACATAGAGATTTAGATTTTTTTTAATGACATAAATTTCAAGACAAAGCATAGGAACATCAATATAAATGTCATTGTACATACATTGCATAAATGGAAGTCTATTAAGAATAACTTTACAGAGTGTATAGTTGTATACTCAAACAAAGTTTACTTACTTTAAAATTAAAATTTAAACTCATTAAACCTTTTCACACCACGTTCATTTAAATAATAGTTTAAATAAAAATTCTATTAAAGTTTATATCATAAAAAAAGAAATATATATTTACAAAGAATATAGTAACAATTTATGCCAAGAGTTTGTTAATTATCATTTAAACATTTGTGTAAAATTATTTAATATTTTGTATGTAAAATTTTCAAAAGTTAAAATAAGTACCTACTAAATGAGTTGTATTAAAAACCAAGATGTTTCATTAAAATTAATTAAATGTAAAAAATGGAAGCTAGTTTTAGAAATATGTATAACTAAATAACTATACAATTAAATTTATCATAAACATCAAAGCTAAACTAAATTTTAATGTACCAGTCTTTTCAATATTTTCTTTATCAATAAATATTGTAAATTAATATGATAATGTAAAATTTGATATGAAAAGTAGTTAAGAATCATTATTTATATCTTGTCTCATTTCCAGAAATAAACACTTTGTTTATAAAAATATTAAAATAAGACAATAAAAATCTTACTAGTAATTATAAATGTGTAGAAATGTAGTTGTTTACCACAGCAAAGGCGAAAAACCACAATTTTATTACACTCATTAAGACAAAATGACATTCTTTAGATTCTTCCAAGTCTATTATTATGACTGTGTAACCCAATGCGTCTATTTTTGCATTTAACCACAAATCCTAGCATTTTTATGTTAATCTTGTGTAGATTGTAGGGAACTAACATGTAAATTTTATATTTTAATATAAATATGCGTAGTGGCAACTTAGTATCCCGTTTCACCATTCTGCAGAGTATGAAGTTTTGGCATAGTGAATTTCAATATGGAGGAGGAGAGTAGAGGACTAAAATAATATTTTTTTTTATATACAATGTATATTAAATATGTTAAATTAAATATAGATTACTTACACTACAACACTCATTTATAGAAACATGTATTTTATGTGTCAAAATACTATCAGTTGTCAAGTTGTCAGTTTAGAAATATAAAAAGGAAATGAATACAGTAACTAAAATACATACTTATTCATAGTCAAAAACTGGTATTTAATGCTATTTAATCATATTTATAACTAGCCGACCCGGCGAACTATGTTCCGCCTTATTGGCAATAAGGTTTTATTATAGATTTCTTACAAATATCAAATTGTCATCCACATATTTTTTGTTATACTACGTTTCATAGTGACTGACGTTTCATGTCAAGTCACACGGGAATGCTGTCGAACGGGATAAAAAGTATCCTATGTCCTTCTCCTGGCTCTAAACTACCTCCCTGCCAATTTTCAGGTAAATCGGTTCAGCCGTTCTTGAGTTATAAGTGGAGTAACTAACACGACTTTCTTTTATATATATAGATGTGTTTTTCACCTAGCTTAAAAAATGGACTGATAATGATGAAACTTTGTATTTATATTTAAGTCACCTTGTCTTCGATTTATCTAGGACAGGGATCCCAGCTTAGCTGTGTTAAAGACACAAAGTAAACCTAGCAGACACTACTACTTGAAACATTTGTCACATCAGCAAGTAAAATGTAATATACATAATTTTACTCTAAAAAATTTTTTATAAATACCTAAAATATATATCATGTAAGGTATGTGACAGAGTGTAGAATTATATAAATATGTGTAGGAACATCAGCCATGGTAATCCATTAAAAATAATATAATATATTCTTAGTTGTAGTAAAGCTTCTTAAAAATGATTCAATAATATTTAAGCAAATGGAAAACCCACAGTTACTTAAATAATTTTAATTTTTTACATACTTACATTTTGTTTGTAATTTAATTTAATAAGATTTTCTTGAATCTTATCTACATAATTTTAGTATTATGAAGAATTTAGTTGTATATTATTTTTATTACCTATAAAGTTACACCTGTGTATGTTATCTATCCAAGATATTTAATATAGGCAACCAAAATAGCAAACACACATTTTGGCAATACATTTGCTCTCACATGCATATACCACGCCCATACCACCAAATGGATTTCAATGAGATATGAATGAAAGTCATTTATGAGCCAACTGAAACATAATTACATAATATTCTTATCATTGACAATAGGATTCTCGGGTGAACAAGTTAAAGGCATTATTAGTGTCTAATTTTATTTAATAAATACATTTTATTTTACCTCCAATAACATCAAAATATATTAAGCATTTGGTTATTTTTATTTATATAACTTCTGATTAAAGGGAATATTCTATCGTCTATATTTATTTATTTATTATATATTTCTTCATGCGAAAATATACTCGCCTGAAAAATTCTGTATTTAGTCACTTAATATCATATATAAAATTATAGTAAAATAATGTTGAAATCATTTTTAAAAATAATTGGTTGATAAATTATTGCAAATTAAAAAAGTATTAAATTTCAATGGACGACACAAATATGTAAATTTAATATAAATTTAAACAAAATTTATCAAATTTTGACATATCAAAGGAAATAATGACTGCTCAAGGATCTATCAATGCGAATGAAACTTTCGAAAGAGGCGCACAGACAGTAATTATGATGTATAAGGTATGTGTTATGCCTATGTTACAAACAGATTTTTAACATTGAGATAGATATTAAAGAATTTTCACTAATATAAGAAATATCAAATTAAGATCTTAATAAGTTCTTTTTATTAACATGTGAAAAAATTATGATAAGTAGTTTAGAAGTTACGAGGGAACAGATGAACATACATACATACATACATAGCCTGTCAAAATCATAACCCTCCTTTAAAAGTCGTCGGATAAAAAAGGAAAGATTTTTATGTATGTATGTAATAAATTAACACAAAAGTTATTATTATAACCTTACTTTAATATGTGCAAAGCCACAAAGGATTGCTCCAAGTTTGTTTTCTCCATACAATATTTAATCATGAGTTTGATTGTGTTTGATATTCAGTATTAAATTATCAAAACTTAGTTTTAAAGGATACCTACATCATAATAACTATTTGTGTGATATATTTCAACAACAGTAGAGTTGAAGTTTAAACCATCTTATAGGTCTTCGTCATTTAGATGATTATATCTTATATGATCGTAAGATGTAAATATTTTATTTAGTAACTGAATTTATTATTACAGTACTGTTTTCATAAAAATAGATGTCATAATTATTTTAACTTTATCTACAAAACCACTATTTGTTCATTATTGATAGATTCTTTTCTTTAAGTTATATTTCTTTTTTGTTTTTCGCTCTGAACAGAGGTTGAACGTTTTATGGCGTATAGGTAATTGTACAACCCTTTCAATTTAAATGTCAAACATTAAGGCTATGTCAATCTACAAGAGTGTATAGTATTTATATTGATTTGATAAATTTCATACACTAATAAATATGATACAGCTAAAAAACTAATATGAAATGTAACCTTGATACGTGATGCAAAAAGGACGGTAATGACAATCCACTGAACATTGGACCTCATTACACTTGTCAAATTTATAGGTTATATACATCCGAATATACATACAACTACATATCAAGCGTAATAAAATAATAAATATATTATAGAAAAGCAACATTCTCTCCAGCATAAAATATTATGCAATTGGGACGGTGCCGACTAAATAACAACAACAAATCCATCTATGCACATGTGGTTTGTCAAGTCATGTAATACGATGCAATGTAAAAGTGAAATTGACATACCTAGAACCAATGTTTATTAAATCGCTTCCATCTCAATCCCTCTAAAGCATGATTATCAGCGTCTAATTTTTTCTCGTTAAAAATCAAAGCCGACAAATGTGTGGAACGTTTGGAGGACTATAAGATGGCGTAACAACGCTCGGTTGCCGGGTGCCATGTATTGACAAATCAACAAATTGTGACTCTTATTGTACAAACTCGAATCGAGACCCCGTCTACATAATGAAAACTATTAACACTTACCTCCCACGTGCACACAAATTCTGGAAAGAGATATTTTTTCTAATGTAATGGCCAGTTTCAATATCACCAAAACAAGAAACAAAAGCCAAACAATTTTTTAAAGAATAATACTGCAACTATGTATTCCTTACCGTTTTCATCAAATCCATGGCCTTTTACAGAACACCATTACGAATAATATCTTGGTAAATATTACATATGTAAAGGGACTGCGGCGTTGCGGAATAAAAATCTCAGAACTGGATCAACGTCGAGGCCATGCACTCACCAACACATAACAGGATGTGACGAAACACGCGCCATTTTCAACTTAATTGGCATAGCCAATAATATTGCTGAGTTTGATTCATAGACAATAAAATAATTATTTTAAATTTGAATGTTGTCATACCAAAGCGGATATTGACCAATTCATAGAGAAAGATGTAGATATAGATAGATATCTAGATATTTTTAATATCTATATCTATGTTAATATTTTAAGTTGAAGATTTAAAATTAATTGTATATTAATAACGTATAATAGATACATTTTTTAATGAATACGTATCTTTATTAGCGGCTCCAGACTAGTGCCGTGAATTCACGAAACAAGTTGCACTATCTACATTCACGGGACGATCACAGTCGTTTGCTCGTTTGTAAAACTCGCCGCGAAATGGACGTCAAAACTGCCGCTGCAATTACTTTGTTTACTGTTGCAACATATAATTATATAGAGGTCCAAAACAAGAAAGTTATTAGAAAGAATGTTAAAAAGTTATTGTAAAATAAAAAAAATTAAACAGACTTCAAAAAGGTAATTTAAATCTAGACATAGTAAACTGGTGTGGGGCCGTGACTGTGGATGTATACGCGTGAACGCCGCGCGAAGGAGACGTGAACCCTTTGTCGCGGGACAAAATACCGACAATTATCGGGGAACGGCTGTGAACGCGCGTGAACCCCGCGAAAACGCTCCACATTTACGTTCACGCTTGTTCCCGGAGCTTCACGGCACTAATGTGGAGCCGCCATATAATTATCTATATTATCCATGCGCAACATTCATTTCGAAATATCTATCCAAAGAGTGTATCTACAATATCTATCTAGATACTATCTATATTTCTTGCTAATGGTAAAAATCTTAAAGTAATTTAGAATTTTTAAAAATGGCAACTTACTTTTGGAACAATTTGGAACTAAATTGAAACTGTTGAAAATCAGTCCTTTAAAAAATTAATGAAATTAAAGTAAATATCTATATTATCCTGTTATTATTTAAAAAAATTGATGGAAATGTAAGTTAAATTTAATTTTTCCTTTAAGTTCAATAACATTCTCACATTTACATATATCTAAGTTTTATAAAATTATTTTTTCTATTGGGTAATCTGAGGTAATTTAATTTCGCTTCAAATCTAAACATTTCTTACTTCATCGAAATAGGTCAATTTAAGTATCTATTAGACTTTTCCATTAGATCGTTAAAAAACGACTCGGAATTTTATTTTCTCACCCAATATCTTAGTTCTACTTCTAATTAATCTGTTTTTTACGGACAAAAGTCTGTGTCTGCATTTTAATGTGTTGAGGTGTCTTTTTTTAGTCAGAGGTACATATTATTTAAAATTATTCGCCGAGTTTTAATAATGTCATTGTATTCCGAGTCCTGTGACCAGTATAAAACACATTTAACATGTTCTGAATTTTTTTTTCCGCGTGACTCAACGCCACGACTTTTTTCGTAACTATGTAGTTAGGTATGGTATGTTCCTAAGTACCTAATCATATTAAATTATTAAATATTTCATTTTTTATCAACTATGGGGTTGCTAAGTAACGTATTCAGAGTTAAATTTAGTTTCTATCATAAATACATTTGTTGAGGCAATTAATTAATTTAAATAAATAAAATTAATTTAAACCATTAAAACACTTTTTTAAATTGTTTTTATGGTTTAAATTAACGAACTCTGACGCGTTATTTTTTTTATTTTTATATATATATTTTTTTCAGCAATTCAATGCATTATGTTTTTTTTAGTTTTAAAATCTTCATAAGAGGCGTCAATTTTTGAGATTAATACAGGAGTTGTCAAAGTGAGGTTATGTTAAATACAAAAATATTTTAATAATAAATTTAGCGATTTTTTAAGATTTTTTAAGCGGCTAAAAAAAAGGTCGTCAACCAAAACAATCCGAACAAACGTCAAAAATATGCATTTCACCCTTGATTTTTAGGTGAAATATGCAATAAAAACCGACAAAAACGGCATAAAATAAGAATTTTTTTCCAAGAAATGGCCGAAATATGCACCATCGCCAAAAAGTGGCAGATATATGCAAATATGCAAAAAATATGCAAATGCATATAATCCAGTCTCTAGTGATTATTTATCACCGATTATACAGCAGCACTAAAGGAACCATAAATACGTTATTTTGATAAATTAAAAGAAAATAATATGTAAATGAAAAATCGTGGAAAGATATATGTTAAGAGAAATTCTGACAATAGAGAGATTCTGGATTAAGATCATTAATAGGAGGAAAGACTTGCCGAGCAGTGGGATATTAAGAGGCTGTTACTGTACTTTTGTTAAAGGTGATATAAATTGAGGAGAGTTATTTATGTAGCATTGCTATACCGGCTGCTTCTACTTATTTTCAGAGAGACTACTTCTGCCCCAGTTGAGTCATCCCTTATTTTCATTTAAATCAGTACCTAAGTAATACTATAGTCGTTAGGTTACAACTAAGTCCTACAACAATTAATCGTAAATACTTACTTGGTAAATATTTGTGTATGTGTGTTTAAATTATTGTTAACTTTGTGTATAAGATGGAAATGTCAGAAAATAATTAATAAGCAGATCCGGATAAAATAAGTCGATGGTAAAAATATCGGAAGCTTTTTTAGGATTCTGTATTCAAAACGGAACTTTTTTAGTTCGTTATGTCTATCAGTCCGTCTGTCCGTCCGCGGCTTAACGCCGAGGTTCATAATACTAGAAAGCTGAAATTCGGCATGAGTATACCTACATATGAAAAAATATGAATCAAGCGTACAAAGTCGTACAACAAAATCTTAAAAATGTTTTTTTTTCTGTGTATCTCCCTTATATGTAAAGTAAGCATTTTTTTACAACCTTTATGGGATAGATGAGAAAAAAAATGTACAGTTTTGTTAGATAGGTCGTTAAAAAATATCATGCGCATGGGAAAACCATTTGGTTTTGCTTAAGAAATAGTTTACGACGAGCATTTATCAGGTTTTAGGCGAAATTTACGCATTTTGAAACATGTTTACGTTTTCCTCAAACATACTACAAAGCTAAATTACAATAACCTGACTGATACTATAAATAAATAATAGATGTCCACATAATAATGACGAAACTACGGAATCCTACATGCGCTTGGCACGCACTTGGCCAATTATTTACCGAAAGCATTTACTTTCAATTGCTCTTTTAGTCTCATCTAAGCATAATGTCAAAATGTTTTTATTATCTGTTCCAAAATAGAAATGAAATCTATAAAAATCTTTAGCCATTTCATATCAGACGTCACATCGTATTATTTCGTCGGACGAAATTGCCTTGTAAATACGTGCGTCACCTTCACCTGCCTACGATCTCAAAGATTCTATTAGAGGGGCTCTTATCTTAACAAATATTGTCCTGTTTGTTCAAGACGCCTAATTCGACTGCTACGTGATGCGTTGCCGATTATTATTTTCACATGGAATTTTAGTGTTATTTGTTTAATCAACTTTTAGAGTAAAAGAGGATGAAATAAATAAAATACTATATTATTGGTCCAAGACAAATTGAACTGTCGGGATAACTTCATATATGGCATAATATGCCTAATATCTTGTAATGATGTAACCAACACCTGGGGGTATTAGTCCATGTCATCAGTCCCTATATTTTTAAAAATGTAGTTTAAATAATCGTTATGGTTTAGTTCCGTATTAGACGCGCACAAGTCGATCGACATTTCTTGCACACTGGTGCTGCTAGTCAATGTCTGTGTAAATTTAGTCAAGAAACACATAATAGGTCATAATATCTGGTAGTTATCTATTTATTCAAGCACAGTATCAGGTATATAACTATTTATTCAAGCACATAGATAATACATTATAGTCTTGTTGTCTAAACAATCTTGATCTTCATATGAACATTTTATTTGCAAAATAAACAAATACATACGGAGCAACTTAGAAACATTATTAAAATCTTGAAGAAATAAGAAGTAGTTAAAGTTGTTAGATAAGATGTTTGTACATAATATGAAGTTATTATTGCTAAATATTTACTTGTATAAGAGTTTGTGACATTACCCTATGTGTGACGGTATGTCATGTATCCATAAAAATATGTCTTAGGTAATAACCGACCTCCTAATAAAAAAAATCGCCGAGTCGATCGCATTCAAAAATACGTCGAGATAAGTTAACGCGTAGCACCGGCGTAGCAGTAAGATATCAGGCGAAATATCATCGTCGAATAACTATACTCGTATGTATGAAAAAAATCATCAAATTACCAGTAGTTTACGAGATATGGGTGGACAATCATATATGTACATGAAATTTACTATACATGTTCAGAAGCTAGTATATACCTACATATCGAAAAACTGAGCACATACCATACTATGTTTTGTATTTTATAATTTTATACAAAACAGTATGGTGTGGAAAATGTTTATGTTAGCGCTAAAACAAAAAATCTAACATAAGTACTATCAACGGTTGAAAGGCTATTTGGTCTAAGCCATTTTTTGACATATATTTTTTTATAAGTATTTGGAATCAGCTAATTATTTTCTATCCTAATATGTTTAAAAATCTATATGTATGTAAAAAAATGGCGCTTAGATCAAATAGCCTTTCAACCGTCGATATACTCTCTATTACGCTAAGTTTCACTATGTATTCCAAATACAATTGAAACATTTACTTAGTCATATATGTACCTACGTATATGTATTGTTTCAATGCCTTGCGTTGGCTCATACGCAAGACTCGAGTTTACATTGAGTGCATACATGAGAAGGAATCTATGCAAATTTTACTGCTATTTGAAAGCTAAAAGCAATGTAGATGGAAAATATATCGGAACAAATTTTCTGAGAGGTTCTCCTCAACTACGATTTAGTCGACGACGCTTTGTGTTTCGAGATCGCTAAATTGTATACTTTAGAAGACGTGAGGTTTCTTAAAGTGATTGAATAAATGTGTTGGTACTGAAAATAAACTATTAATTTTGCAATATTACTTAAGATTTTAAGTTGAGTTGAATGTATTAAATTACATTTGTAAACATAGTAAAGCTACAGACATAAAATTATTTTACAACAAATAAATAACTCGTGCCAAAAATATTGACATCTTATATATTGTATTTATTTTAAAACCCGAAAAAATACAATATTGGCATAATATTAATAATAAATCTGTTTCAATCTCCATTATCATTGCCATTGAAAACGAAGTTATTTTTAATTTTAAGGTTTCCTCTTAAAGTGAACAAGTGTAATCTACAAGTGCTTAGTAAAGTTGTCTATTAAATATTTTGACCTCTCCGGTCAAAATACTTTTTACTTGGTTCAAGTTCAGATCAAGAGAGTAATAATTACAGATCTATTTCTACAAGTTTAAGTAAGTTTTTAATCATTATCTAGTTCGCCTTTATCCGAGACGTTTGTGGGGTATTAAATTTCCCTCTCAATACCTTTTCCAAAACAATTTCGCACTAAGATATCTCTTTGAAGATAAAATTCCGATGACGCCCTTGCTCAGTAGGTACACAATTCTTGCCACCTTTTTCGTTTAATTAAAATGTCTGCCATATAAAAGAAGTCGTTACGTGATGTTTTATTGAGTATTGAAAAAAGGTGTGATGCACAATCTCCTTATATATAAAAAATAAAAGCATGGCAACATTTGAAAAACCAGAAATTAAGTAATATGAAATTTTATACGATTAATTACTCGTTCGCTTTATATTCGCTCTAATCATTAAGTTAATAAAAATAAAAATTCTTAAAACAAATATCATAAAAAGTTTTTAATATATATAATTGTAAATTATAATTATAAATATTGTTATGAGCAGTTGATAAACAGATTAACAAGTAGTAAATTTAAAGAAGTTTGTGCTCCTTCTAAATTGAAAACTATTTCAGGGTTTGTTTACTAAATTAGAGGATATATGTGAATTTTTTTTGTATCGGTATTTTACTAGGAAACCAAATACCAGCTATATGTCACCACCATCATATAACCGAAAACACTACCTGTAATACGGTACGGTACGGTACGGTACGGTATCGGTAACACATAAAGTAACTGAAATAACACCTACTACTGTCACTGAAATAGAAAAAATAATTGATTGTCTTAAGACAAATACTAGCATAGGAATAGATGGTATTAGCGCAAAGGTCATTAAGTCATGTAAGAAAATAATATCTTCTACTCTAACTAAGTGCATTAATAAGTGCCTTAATGAGGGTATATTTCCAGACGTACTTAAGATAGCAAAGATAACCCCAATTTACAAATCGGGATCTAGAGATGATGCAGGTAATTATAGACCAATCTCGGTTCTTCACGTAATGTCAAAAATATTTGAAAGATACTACATAATAGATTATTACAGTACCTTAATTCTTTTTATTTCTTATTTGACCAACAATATGGATTAAAAACAAAATCTAATACCCTGGCAGCTACAATAGACCTTACAACGAAAATTAAAATCAATATAGACCAAAAACATATAGCTTTAGGCGTGTTTATAGACTTAAAGAAAGCATTTGACACTGTTAGCCATCATTTATCACTTTATAAATTAGCATCAATTGGAATTACTGAAAAAGCATACAACATTTTTGAGTCTTATCTAAGAGATCGTTATCAGGTGGTCAAAATAGGCGATCACACTAGTACGCCCAAGCTTACTAAATGTGGTGTCCCTCAGGGATCCATACTGGAACCACTACTTTTTCTGATTTATATAAATAATATACACAAAATAGGTATAAAAAGGCACATTTCTTTATATGCTGACGATACTTGTCTTTTTTACTTTGTTCATAATATTAAAACTATAATAAAGGATGCACGGGATGATCTTAATATATTGGAAAAATGGTTTTTACAAAATTTATTAACTGTAAATGCAGCAAAAACAAATAACATAATATTTTCGGTCAAAAACAAAAAAAAAAATCACGATCATGCACCACTAACTATAAATGGAACTATTCTGACCAAAGTAAACAAGGAGAAGTATCTTGGACTCACACTAGACAGCAAACTTCGGTGGATGCCGCACATAGAAAGCTTACGATTTAAAATAAAGTCTCACTGGTGCTTTACGAAATATATCGAATTGCCTCCTTTTAAAAGTACGCTATACTATACCATATACAACTCTCTGGTAAAACCTCATATTGACTATTTTATTGAGATATGGGGATTAGCTGCAAAAACACACCTCGATAGTTTACAAAGAACACAAAATAAATTAATTAAAGCTCTTTTTGGGTACAAACATCTAACACCAACCCATAAAATTTACGATAGCACTAAATTATTTAATATTACACAAATTTACCAATACAACACAGCTATGTTTATAAGAAAAAAAATAACATTCACACACAAATTATAAATTAACGAAAAACATACAGATATAAAACACCAAGCTCTTTTTTTTTTTTTTTTTATGGGATAAGGTGGCAAACGAGCAGACAGATCACCTGATGGAAAGTGAATGCTGTCGCCCATGGACATTTGTAACACCAATGGAGCTAC
>JAPEIZ010000008.1:1701085-1734010 GCA_026122275.1 Junonia oenone
GCGTCGAACAGGCGCGTGAAGGCGAGCGGCTCGAGGCCGGCGGCGACGACGCGCACGTCGGGCTCGCCGGGGCGGGACGCGCGCCAGTACGCGTCCGCCGTGCGCAGCGCCGCCGCGCGGAGTGCCTGCCAGCGACCCGCGAACGCGCCCACACCTGCCACAGATTATATAAAAAATAATGTAAACCAAGGTGAACAAAATGAACAAATATAATGCACGACTCAAAAAAATTAACAGTTCTTAACTTTGCGTGAAAGGCTCATTAAAAGGACTCTACATTAATTTGATGATACCCATTTATGTTCTGATAAGAATTAACTTCTGATATATTTCATGTTTTTCATTACATTTGAACATGTATGAAACAGATGTTACGAATACGATTGTTTTGAACAAAACTTTAGTCTATTTCATTTTTATAATATGACTAATCACATGTATAAATAATTTGAAAACGACCTCAAAAATGCACGATCTCATTATCTATTCATCTACTATACCTTATATAAAATAAACGAAATAATTCCATACCGTTTCTCTCGGAAGGCTCGAGCTCCGCGTGGTGCGGCCACCAGCCCTGCCACACCCACACGTTCTGACCGTCGTCCAGCAGGAATAGGGCTGAAACAGTAACAAAGCATTGTAACACACTAACATAAATGTTATTTATTATATAGGAATATTCTATAAAATAATTAATCAATCGATACAAATCAGATTTTTTTTTATAGTAAAAAATTTCAAAAAATCTAAAAAATTTACAATATTAAAATTTTAATGTAAAACTCACCGGGTTGCGAAGCCGAATACAACTCCTTTTGTTCAAAAGGAAAGGGTGTCACCAGGTATTCGTGCCTCAGCGGCGACAGCACCTCATTGGCTTCAAACTGCCCGCCCAGGTCCGTGAAGTGGAACAATCGGGGTGTCACGTCCCCCCCACATTCTCCCCCACTCAACACAGAATTGTAGTACTGCTTGTTGCTCACACCCAAACAATCGAGGAACTCCTTCGATTCCTCCCCCTCTTTCACCTCACTGATCTTCACGTCCTGACTCCCGAATAAGATCGACTGTCGCGCGACTAGTTTATTCGCCAGTTCGATCGCTACTTGCTTCGTGTGCTTCATACTTCTAACTCCATGCCATATGTATAAGCAAGCTTTCTCCGTATCGACTAGAATTAATGACCCGCGACTGCGCAACTGCCGCACGGAACACGGGACTTGTAATAAATACGCTTCGTTCGAAACATTGCCGCGGGTGACGAACAGTCTGTATCTACTCTTGTCGGTTCCCTTCTTGCCCTGGTGAATAACCAACTTTCCTTGGAAGAGATTCAAAAATGCGGGCGGTTCGTTGCCCTGAGCTACTCTGACTTGAGGACCCTTCTCTCTATCTAATTCTACTGTTAATAGAGCCGCAGCGCCTTTTTCGTTGGATGACGCGTCTTTCCCTTGCCAACAGAAGTAAGCGCATCGGTCTCTACCAGTCAGATTGTGCTTGGAAGGTTTTCCGTTCAATTCGCGCCCAGTCACAGTAATCTGATATTCCCATCTGATGATGTAACTGTCACCCGAAAAGAATTCCCCGATTTCATCCTCATTTTCGACTTTCTGATAGTCGTATTCCTGTATAACCCACTTGCAAACGGATTTCGTTTTAATATCGTAGTGACGCATCGATTCCTTGTCGTAGTAATGCGTGCCGCGACCGATGTGAGAACCTTCGAGAATGAGGTCGGGGTCTTGGTATTCGTTGGACCACATCTCGTCCGCATCGCAGGGGGTTATTTCGACGCTGTTTGTTTTGTTCTCTTGCGGTTTGACCTTGATTACGCGACTGTAATCGGGCCAATCCAAGAACTTTTCTTTAAATAGGATTGTTTCCATATGTTGGGTGATTTTCGATAATATGGCCCACTCTGGTCGGCTCTTAGAGGACTTAGTAGACGAGTTAGTATCGTCTCTAGCCCCTTGAGCGGCAGCGGCGTTTAAAGGATTAATGTGGCACTCTTCGTAATTGTAGCCTTCGTCGAAGAGCTCTTGTGCTAATTGTGCTGCCCTTCTTCGACTTTCTAGTGGAACATTCTTTCCGTACCAAATGTACATTTCTGAACCGAAGTCAAAAACAATAACTTTGGATAGATGTAACATGGCTATCTTTGGTACTTGGCCCCAATATTCCTTGATTGGCACTAATTCATCGTCTATGACCTCGTAGCACATATTCGTTTGTACTATGCATGATTCATAGATCTCATCTTCATCAGCGGGGCCGGTTTCCACGGGTTTGTAATCTTCGATACCCTCAGTGACACCGAGCAGTGACCAAAATTGGTTCCAATGTTTGTTGGAATAGTTCTTAGACTGCTCATCTATTTTGATGAGTCCCGTTGAGCTTTTGCAGCCGAGATCTTTTGTGTTTTGTATATGTTGTGCGATGTCTGTGCTTCGATTTCTAAAATGAAAGAAAAATATTCAAGTGAGTATATTATTTTTAAAGGATAAAAATTATAAAAGAAAATTATAAATGATTTGATTGTTACCTTTCAATGACATTGGCATAGAGTCCAATATACAGGAACAATTGATCTGGAGTGACCAATAGGAAGCAGTCGCCGCGGTTCACATTCGTATGAACGGGCTCTACGAGTCGCGTCTGAAAATATTAAATGATATAAAAAATATGAAAAAATAAATTGTTTTCATTGATAAAATATTTCTGTGACAACTTAGTGACAGCTGTAATATAATGTAATGTACATAAATACCAAAATATATTAAATATTGGGTGACAGTTGTAATTATACTTTTGTCTTAAAAAGGAAATTCCACGCAGTTCCGTATAAATAATATAAACTGTCAACATAAATATTTAAATAAATTCCGCGACGTAATAAAAACCCACGTAATGTAATATGTTCTTTGTCATAAAATACATTTCCGTATTCAATATTAACTGCGTAAATATCCTTGTAATTAATAAAGTGTTGAATTTCTCACGATTGTCGTCAATATTGTTATTTGTATTTCGGTCATTAGCACCAAATCAGTATTTTTTATTATATTGATTTGGTATTAATAATTCCTTACACACAATACTACCTTATTTTATATAAAATAATAAAGGCGCAATGTTTAATCGTGCTAAATATTTCAATTTTTTGGTCGGATCGTTCAAAAGTCGGATTACAGTACTGACGGTGATGATTTTCCTAACTTCCTTAAATGTATGTAGAAACCAAAAATACGAACACTTTAACCCAGTACAATATATATGTAATAAAGAGTTTTATCATACAAAAACTTATTATACAAAATTCCAATTACAGAACCACTATTGAAAAAAATATGGAACACTTGAACGCTACTTTATATCGGAAAGGCTAACCACATATAAAAAAGGTCACAAATCAACCTAAACCAGCCAAAAAAAAAAAAAAAAAAACACTTTAATCACATACCTGTACTCGTCTTCGCCCTTTAACGTGCAACAGCATGAGCGATTTCACGCCACTATTGAGCGTGTGAGGAGTTGCCGCACTGCGTAGAGCCACGTTGGAGAAGTCCTCCTTACTGGCAAGTGCTGCGAGCGCCTCGGCTGCTAGACCACAGTTTGCTGTTACTGGGGGGAGTAAGGAATACAAATTAATTTTATATACCAAACTGTATACAGTTTTGTACAACAACGTGTCACTATTGAGCGCATAGGGCGCGGCGGCGTTTCAATAAGCTATATTGGAGAAGTTCTCCTTAAGTGGCCAGTGCTGGCAGTGTTTTAAGTACATGAACTTTGATTAGCAAGAGATAATTCTATTAACCTTTATTAAAAATTAAGGTTATTTTAGCACACAATTTTGTCTGACTTCTTGATCGAAGACTTCAAACGTCTAGTGCATGTATCAAGAAACAGTATTAACTACACAAACTCCTTGAGAATCAGGTCACCGTCCGGCTGCGCGAGGTACTTCTGACTCTAGTCTCGCCTCGCACCCCTCGCTGGAGCGTACTCCGGCAGCCCGGAGCCATAACCGAACTACCATCCTTCTCGCGGCCGTAAGAAAGACCCCCATCTCACGCACCCACGGCCTGACGTAATACCCTATGTATTTCGCTTCAGAGCCAAGAGTTATAGAGCGATACTTACTCTTCTCCTTGAGCATCTGGTCGCGCGCGGTGAGCGGCTGCGCGAGGTACTCCTGCCGCAGGTCGGTGCGGGCCGCCAGTGACGTAGTGAATGTGTTACGGAGCGGTACTCACTCTTCTCCTTGAGCATCTGGTCGCGCGCGGTGAGCGGCTGCGCGAGGTACTCCTGCCGCAGGTCGGTACGAGCGGCGAGTGCCCGCAGCGGGTTGCGCGACGACGCGTGACGACGCTCGCGCTTCGCACGCCGCGCCCATTCGCTCGCCAGGCTGTAAGGTAGCATGTTTGGTGAAATATGAAAAATCAACGTCAAAACCGGAGCTGAATCGTCGTGACCAAAATAGGATAGGGTCACATCATCGATTTTTAATAAACCCGCTGCCGCTAATAATTTCTGCTTACATTTCTTCTCAATATATATACATCCAACCTACTACTACAGTCAAACAAAAATCTAGGACAAACAATTCAAACTGATCGAATTGAATTTATTTCATTTTTTTATTGAATAGGTAGCAAACGATCTTACAAATCACCTGATGGGAAGTGAATACTGGCGCCCATGGACTTTTGCAACACCATAGAAGCCACAAAATGCGTTGCCGGCATTTTACTCGTAAATAAGAGTACGCTCTTTTCTTAAAGGTCTGCAGGTCGTATCTGTCCGGAAATACCGCATGCGGCAACTCATTTCACAATTTTGTGGTGCGGGGCAGAAAATTTCTGCTAAAACGCACAGTAGTGCTCTACCAACTGTCGAGGTGGTGGTAGTTACATAACTTATAGTAATCCTTATAACAACTAAATTTCACTTACAGTTGCCTGGACCCGCTGTCAATAGCATCAAGGTCGACCTCGACATCAGCAGGCTGGGACTTCTCCTGCTGCAGTGCCGGCGTGAAGAAGGCCTGGAACGTCTCGTCGTCCGCCCGCGGAACTCGCACGGGACACCCGGTCTTCTCCGCGCCGGGAGATGTTTCCTCCTCTGTGAAGACAAATTAATAAAAAACATTTGTTTTTATATTTCATTTTATATTGGAATTACTGAAAGGACTGGTTAGGTAAGTGATGCACAGCTCTAATAATTTAAACAGATCATTTTGAGATATAGCACACATATACTTAGTTTTGATTCGAGGCATCAGGTAAACACTAGGTTTTGAAAATTCAACACCTAAAGTAATGAAATGGAGGTTCAAGTTTTTATGAAACAATAAAAGTCAGAAGTCATGAATATATAAAGAAAAGCACATTACTACAGAACACATGTTAGGAAAAAAATAATTGGCCAAGTGCGTGTCGAGCCACGCGCATGAAGGGTTCCGTAGTATGCAGACATTTATTAATCTTTAAAATTAACTTATTTCTTAACAACTACTACATATATCTTAGCAATTTTCAATGAAATTTGTAAGAAATATTTCTTTTTAATTTAATCTGCTATAACTCGATAACTATTAAAGCTCAGGTAGTCGTGAGAATTTTCCTTTTAAATTCACTATATGTTACTAATATCATGATTTTTTCCAGAAATTTAAAAGCAACAGTTTAGTGGGTAGAGGGCGAGGGGGTACACGTTGACTCTAAGAAAAATTGACACTTAAAAACTGAATATTTGGGAAACAGTTCCTCGTTCGGAAAAATGGTCTTTTCACACGTATAGTATTTTTAAAAGACCTATCCAACGATACCCCACAACATGGGATAAATGAGAAAAAAAAATTTTTGTTTCACTTTACACATAGGTAATTTTAGGGAATACATAAGGAATTTTATTGTACGACTTTCTTGGCGCGTTTCATATGTATACTCATACCGAATCACAGCTTTCTAGTGTTAAGGGTCTCGGAGTAAAGCCGCGGACAGACAGACAGACAAACAGACGGACATGGCGAAACTATAAGGGTTCCGTTTTGACTACGGAACCCTAATAGTTTCGCCTAAATATAAGGTTGTTCAGCTACGTTTGCACTATAGCAACACTCTAATTGTAATTTTGCGTGTCGGTAATTATTATGGCATATAGGGCAGAAAAAACTCACTTTCATCCACTCGGCTAATGCTTTCGCTAACAGAGTGGCTCCTCTTAAACGATTCTCGGTCTATTTTGGGCGTTTCTTTGGGCTTGTTGTCGACCACTGCGCTCATGACCGCACACGACGCGGATCGGAGCGGCCCGGACGCGAAGCCATTGGTGGGTGATGTCGGTGCTTTTCGAGATCTGCAGAAATATACATATTTAGTAATATAGTAAGTATAGATTTTAAGCAACCTTTATAAGGGAGATGTACTAAATATTAGTTTTTAATACATGTTACATATCTCAGTATTAACCATGTGTTTTAGTGTATCACATTCAAAAGTGGCAGCGAGACATTAAAGCCACACCATTACTCTATTCGAGGAACGCTTGTTCTACGGATAGGAATCTTTAGCGCGCTTTGGTCTAAAACATTTTATTTATTTATTTATTTATTTATTTATTTATTTATTTATTTATAAACATACCTAACTACATAACTAAGGTGCAGCTGAGAATTTAGAAAAAAAAAATTATAATAAGTGTAATTTAATTTACATCATTTAATTTAATTTAAACAAATAAAATCTCAATATCAACACATTTTCCTTAACACAACATCCCAAACAATTTACAAATCTTAATTTCAAATGAAACATAATACCAGTGCCTAACCCTACTAATTTGATTTAGAGATCAACGGCGTATCAACGAAGGTCTGAAGCCTTTTATGGCAACTCTTGAGACAGATTGATTGCAACGATTAAACAGAACTGCACGCTTTATTTGGTTATATAAACTGAAGCCGTGTGTGGTCGCATTGTCAGCGGATGCTGTGTCACCTCGAGACGAAAACACCTTGGAGTTTAATTAAATTAATCAATTGCTCTGAGGTGAAAGATAATATCGATACTAAATCGTTTAAATTTATGACATTGTTGACCATTTTTCGGCAATCTCACCCAATCGAACTGTTTTCTCACGGAAGTTGAAAACGAAATGCGGATATTTTCTTTCGTGTTTCAATAAAATTAATTTCATTGTTGTATCGAATTTTTAATTTAAAACAAATTTCTTACACAAAAAGAGTGTAAATAAATCTTGAATCAAATAATTATGTACTCCATGTAGAATTTCTGTGGAATTTCGTTAAATTAGGCAGTATTTTTCAGGATTCTTCATCTTCATCTCACCTGAATCTGTTTGGCGGCGGGACGGCCGGTGTTACGACCGGAGACGAGGCAGGCGGAGTGGCTAGAGGCGGCGGAGTCACAGGCGGGGTAGCGATCACTTTGTCCCGCTCCAGGCGTCCCGCTACGGTGAAGAGGGACGCGTCGGTTTGCGGGACGCGCTTTCGCCATCCCTGTTGGACAACGGACGACTATTATAGATGCGTACTGAAAGTCTAAAGCACTGTATAAAGAGAGAAGCGAATCTTTTGGTGTTGGCTAATGATATTAACGTTAACGTAGTCTAAAACTCTGTAAAAATCTAATTATCTCCTTGTGTGAGCATCAAGAATAATCTAGTGGACCATTTAGTTACTTCATTTCGCAAAAAATTAAAAGTGCTGAAAATATAAAATCAAGGTCAAATCGAAATCATGTGGGTGGAACCGCAGAAAGAAGTTTGGTATGAAATATTGTTCCATTAATTCTGCTAAAATTAAAACAAGAGTTGCTCCAGATTACTATGAACTACCAAAGTATTTCGTTATTGAATTATTTTTGTTTTCTAATAGGTTTTCTCTAAGAAACTAAATTAACCGACGTTTAGACACGAAATTGTATATCAGAAATGCAATTAATACTGTACTTTTATTATAATTATTTAGGATGATTCACGCTTTTTAAAATTTTGAATGTATATAAACTATTATTTCATTAAAACGTTTCGTGCGGATGGTTTTTTTTGCATTAGTTGCATTTATTGCAAATTAAACTATAACCGTTCGAAGGGTTAGGCAAAATTAAAGAAAAAGAAAACATTTATCGGGCGTAGTATATAATTATTTAGAGCCGGAATGTTGTTGCTAATTCTGCGAATTGCATTATATCAGTATGCGGTCAATGACTCATTATGGCTAAGGTTCGATGTTACTCATACCGCTAAAATGCCTATACGGTGTGGCAATTAGGGCCTATGTTCAGAATGTTTTCGTGATTGAAAAAACTTGTTACGGACATGGTATTTGAAATAGTGGGTCGAGTCAAATAAGGAAAACACAATGTACGCCCAGAGTATGACAGATTTGACGTGAGATGCATTGATCACAAAGAACTCTTGGAATATTAAACACTACTTGTAATTTAAAGGAAAATAAATTTACGTAATGCAAAAAATATCAACAATGGCATATTGTTAACATGCAAGCAAAACAGATAACAATGACAATGTAACAACTATTAAGAAAATCGGATTTTCTCTAACTCATTTTAAAATTTTTTTGGTAACCTCAACTTCCATACTATCATAAAACAAAAAAAGTCTTTAAAGCCTCGACTGTCACAAATAAACAACAACATAATAACATAGCTTATTTATATAATAAAGCCCAGATAAAAGCCTATAAACATTTTATTATGATCACAGAACCAGACGGAATACGAATACATTAAGTGGCACGCCGCGTTAAAACCCTTTGTGGGAATAAATTTTCCTCTTTCGTCATTTAAAACATGGTAAATACCATTGAATAAAAATATATAACAGTTTTAAAGGTAACTGCAGATACTTGACCGAGTTTTGGTAAGGATTTCGAAAGACGGAAACATTCTTTACTGGTAATATGGGTCGGGCCAATTAACAGTACAACAATACAATACGAATGCCCACCTTGATATTTTAAACAAATCCTTTACACTGAGACGTGTACATTTATTAGCGCTATATTGCTATAATACTTGAGCTGAATGTGCAATATTTTAAGCAATTTATCGTTATCAATGAAACCAATTATTTATGACGTTTTATCTCGTCCAAAAAAGTGCTTTTTATCTGGACCAAATAAAAAGTTAGGGTTAAAGATAAGTATTTAATAAATAATAATAATGCCTTTCAATTACGAACATGTTGGTGTCATACTGTATCCTTAGAAGACATATAGCCTCTAAAAATTGGCAGCCCTGAAGATCATTTAGTAAACTGTTCAGCAGCTATCTGATACTAACACATTACAAAGTATAGAGTGTTTTGCGGTCGCAGAGCGTGACCGTCTGACCGCTTTCTCAGTTCGAAGTTTCATGCAAATGGAAGAAACATGTCTTTACTTAGACATTTTCATATATTCGTCCAGTTAGCATTCATTTGCTGGCGTAATTTACCGAAAGGACTATAAGACGGACACGTTTCAAATATCAGAAGAATTGGGGATTTTTAAATAACTCAAATCCATCAATCCTCAATTTTAACACTTCTGGCATTATATTAGTTAAATTAAAACATTGATCCATTGAATATTTCATGATGACTATTGTAGCCTAGTTTTGTTGATTTTTAAAGATTGCTCATAGAAAGTCATAGAAGCATGATCTAGTTAGGTGATATTAAAGTATTAATATCAGGTACTATCGAAATATTGATTTAATCGCACGCATGTTAAACGTTTGTAAAATAGCGTATATCATCTAATGAGAAACCAAGTATGTCGAAACGTACCTGCGCAGCAGTTTCTAATTTATTCCGCCTGTCGGCCAAAATATTTGATCCTAATTCGTTTTCCTCAATGTGCACCTTTTTCTTTTCATCAACTGCTGCGTTCAATGATTCCTGTAACAATAAAACAAAAAACTGTTAAAACATGTATTGACTTAATTATACTAAATGTTTTGGTCTCATAATGTTTCAAATAATAGATCATTATTTATATCTTCAGACCTTATTGAAATCGTTTATTGTTTCTTTTGTAATTTAGATTCACGTCCCAAAAGGTACAAAAATAATCGTAGCTGTAAAAAATTGTGTAAAAATTTGCACATTAAAACTAACTTTTAATGTCCAAAAAGCTTAAAAAGGCCTTAATACCCTAGTAAAATCTTGCATTATGTTATATTTGTCATTTACTCCGAAATCTTTGCCAATAATATAAAATACTTATTTCACACTTTGTAGAAGACGCGACCATATGATCATAAAAATGTATAATTAATTATAAATCAGAACTTCATAATATTAACAACTTTTGTTTTCATTTCGTAATCGTGTTTCCGTGACAGGTGTTAAGTTATGTTACAAGATAGTGTGAAAGATTTTAATCACTTCTATCTAAGCGCTGTAAAACCTTATTACGTGTGCCTATGAGAATTACAACTACTCTACATTCGCGCCCTAAATATTGTATAAGATCTTATAAGAAAAAGCAACGTATAATTAATTATTTAAACAATGAGTTGTAACCTTTACAAATGTTTTATAAATATAAGAATAATAATAAAATGTATTCAACACTCATTTAATGTTATTTGTTTTTGTAAAACTACAAATTACGTGCCTGGTTGTCCACTGTGTCGGTTTCAAACTTCTTGAAAACAGGTTTAAGACCACCATTGCCAGCGTTCTTTGTTCGAATCTTTAGTTCTCCAATCACTGATCCAAAATTCAATCCCGTAGGTACTCCTGACTGTTTTTGAAGACGTCTTAGCAATAAAGGTTTACTTTCTTCTAACTTTTCTTCTTCATTATCATTTTCAGCAATATTTTCATTTAATTGTTTAAATTTATCGCCAATTTCATCTATTGACTTTTGCAACTGAACCGCTTTTTGGCTTAAAACACTTTCCTTTTCAACATGTTCTGTTTGTGTATCATTGGGTTGTATAGGTTCTATTGAACAGTCATTAAGGGACAAATTTTGGAATATTGATTGCAACTTATCGTCATTTAAAACAGTTTTTTCGAGAAATTCAGCAAATCTTTCTCTAGGCGGACTGTCTCTTTTTAATGGTTGTTCGTTATGTTTGTTTATATTTTGTTGCTTTAAAAGTAAACTAGGAGTAATTAATTTTTTTGATTCGAAATTGTCAGTCTCTGATTTAAGCGTGCTTACGGCTGAGTTATGTACCTCTATTATTTTTGGTAAACTATTTAGTATGTCATCGATTTGTTTCTTATCTTCTTCTTTTTCTCGTAAGGAAGATTTTATATCAATATACTTTTCTTGTTGATTAGTGTGGCTTTCTTCATCTTTTCTTAAATTTAAACTTAAATTGCTTAGCTTATAGTCCGCTACGTCCTGACTCTCTGAAATTTCGGGGCTACATTTTGAACTAGGATCTGTTTCTTTCTTTGTTTCTTCATCGTGTCTTACATATTTCTCTTCTTCAAACACAGGAGCACTAGTTTTCAAACTCGGCTGTAGACTTTTAGCAAATAAAAACTTCCACGCGAGGTATAGAAACGCGCCAAACGCGATGATTACTCCGTAAAACATTTTGATTAAGTCCAATCACATCACTGACTAGAATAAGTTTCTTCACAATACCACACATAAGATGTTTTGCTCCATTTATAATAAAGCAATTAATTATTTTTGCACTGTATATCACATCTGGTTTATGTTCGTTATTTGCAACCGATGATGCATAAGAAATTAACATGCGCAATTGACCTTAATTAGTTCGATCGACTGGTGAGAGAGATAATCAAAAATTGACAAAACAAACGGAGTAGGACATGATACGAGTGCATCGAGAGGTTGACAAACGCGGACTGATCGGACACGAACAGTTGCAATTATCTGGCAACGAGTGATTGTGACTCAGGCGCAGATCCTAGAACGTTGGTAAACATTATCGGCCCAGTAGCTGTTACAAATGACGCATCAGTCATGATGCGAGAATAGTAAACACTGAAGGTGCGCCAAACCAGTAAATCGTCTCAGTGTAACCTTGACTGGTGAAAACCTACCGCGCCCAGCGAACGAGTATTGACCCTTTTTGTTGCGATCTCAAACTTTTAATCCATATATAATTATTTAAACGTTTAGTGTGTAATAACAGACTAATAAATAATGCATGAAGGCGATTTAATGTTAAGATAATACCTTGTTTATTAACTAACAAGGAGAGTCTGTAATTGGAAAAATATGAAGTCGATTGCAGATAAACAGGGTGCAACAGAACTTCGAGAGTGACCTCACCGATAAGATACTTATTACAACTATAACTGGCATTGCTTAGAATAATATATAAATGTAATTTTATTAGTGATATCAGTCAATATTTTAGAATGATATCAATAATAATATGTTAAACATAAGATTTATTCGGGTAGAATTGGCTTTGAGAATCGAAACTTATAACTGCAAAGATTTGTTTTACACTTGATATGAAATAAGAACATTGGTCCACATTTATCTATCAGTTTCAGAAATTAGGCGACACATAAGTCAAAAATAACATTGCTTTATATAAATTTTCCTGTTGTATGGTTTTCCTTCAATTATTATTGTACGTTTATTTTTGACTAAACAAAATTTAAGTTACGACGACTAGTTCCCAAATATGAAAACTTGATCGAACCTTAAACGGTAGGATGTTTGAACGGGCACAAAGTTAATTGGGTCTGATGCGCATATTCAAAGCATATTTTATCTCATCGCATATTTAAAGCATATTATATCTTTGAAATAAACTCGAAATCTTGGTACTCTAATTAAAAAATAACATTAAATTTTCAAAGTTAATTCAATGTTAATTGCTCTGCCAGATGCAGTTCCGTTGAAAAAACTGGCGTTACTTTAACGGAATTCAAATTGCAAGTGCACCAAAAAAGATAAAAAAGACATACAAAAAAGAAAGTATAATCCAACTTGAAATTCACAAATCAAACCTTTTGGCCTTTAAGTATAATAATGTTCAATAACAAACCAATAAAGATTTTATTACTAACATCAAATTAATTAATGACTACTTATCGATTTCACGCCAAAATAAAGTACCGGTATAAAGCAATAAAGTTGAAAACAAAAGCTAATAAATGAATTGACAATCGTTTAATATGATATTACAGTGGATTTCAAGCTTACTTCAATAAGAGGTGAGAATTAAGAGAAGTTATTAAATATGTATCAAATTAGTATTCACAGCGTGTACTTGTTATGTTAAATATTTATGGTTTGTTTTAATTGGACTGACACGAAAATAAATAAGGAAATGTATGTTAGACTAGCCACTTTCCCCTAAATAAAAGCATGTTATTGCACTTTTTTATGTGATAAGAATCTTTAGTACAACATTTTATACAAGAATATATTGAAAGGAAACTTTACATATATTTAATATTATAATATGCATGAAAGAAAAGTGGGAATTTACTGAATATTCAGCGAGATAACGACGTAACAAAGAACCGGCGAGATAAAAAATTGATAACGAACTATAATAGTCCGTAAAACAAACATGAAGAATCTTTACAATGCGAAATTGTGAATATGATACTCGAAAAGTTTTATGAAACAATTCAAACAAAACACTCGTATCAATGAATCATCACACTCGATCATAACACACGAAATATAATCCGCGCTTCACGTGTAATTTTTTAATGTACATAAGACCGTAAAAATGACGGTGAAATTTCACGAAATACGAATTTATCCAAAAGATTATATTACTTGGCACTTTTCAATTTAGATTCGCGATGTCTTGGTGAAAGCGAAATTTTGGTTTACATGTGCGTATGTATGCGCGCGCGCACGTCCACCGGGACCGTCAAAACAACTGGCAGTGCGCGTGCGGTGCCGGCGAGTCTGCGTCGAGACTGGAGGGTCATCGCGTACGCAACACGAATACCACACATGGTTATAAATTAAGAACCATTATTTGGCTATTACGTGAAAATGTTACTAATCGGTTGAACCAACGATTTTTTTTTAGGATGTAATGTAGTAACATCCTTTACAAGCTTCGTTAGCGTTCATCGCATGTTTTTTTTAAATACCTACCTATTAGATGCAATTTTTTAATAGTTCGTGTAATACCTAAATAACAGTTACAAATATTAGTCTTTAATACCTATAATTAGCGTGGATGTTTATCGAATGCATGATCGAAAATGAATCGAAATTGAAAAAAATATCGATTACATTAGTTGCTACAAATTAAAAAAAAACTAAGTCGCAGTATTCAAATCGAGGCAAAGCTTTAATCGAGGTATTAATATAATTACAAAGTACATAATTCATGGACCCGATAACAATTAAAATCAAGAACAGCGAGTTACGGCTTACGAGAGATTGTATTTCAAGATCAGATCTTACGTAAATACAATTGCAATAAAGTAAATAAACAATTAATAATACTCATAAAAATAGTTAAATAAAAATCCAATATGATCAATAATTAATTATTGCACAAATGGTTTATAATGCTGATTTTTCAGCGGTAATAATAAAGCGGTAATACCATGTTTGATTAATAAAACTTCAGCTATATATCAACAATAACAAGATAATAGCTGAAAGTAATTGTTCTAACAACACATGTTTTATCTAACTTCCTGCGACATGGTAGTGATGAAAACCCGTTGTAAACTTGAAACAGTTAGTGTATTACAAAATAGGTACTGATAGAAAAATAATTTCTGATAATTATACTAGTATTATATTATGAAGTGTTAAACGCTGCTCACATTTTCACTAATCGTTAACTGTTATATCCTCTCTCAATAATGATAATACTTTCCAAATCGTATGGTACCTACTTAAATTTTCAGTTTTCGTAAATACCTATAGGTGGATTAAAAACATAATTCAATATAAATTATTGGCAACACTAAAAGGCTGATGCCTTTTAAAGCGCAAAATATGCAAATAAGTACAGCGGAAACATACTTATTTGCCTATTAGGTGATCATTTGCTCAGCATTCCTAACATCTATAAAAAATACTTCAAACAGGTTATTTAAATTCAAAATTTAAATAATCTATACAAAGATTTATGTATAGATTATGTAAAGCCTAGTAGCGTATAGTCGTTTTAACTTTGTTAAAATATGTTGGAAAAATCTTCTATCTCAATACATAATATGTTAATTTTTAAAAGATTGCTATATTGGGAATATTTCCGAATTTCACTTAGTGTAAGTGAAATTTCCGGAAATAGTTGGCTAATAAACATGACTAAATCGAAAACGAACAGGAAAAACTAGTTGTAAACAGGCATTTAAAAAAAAGTAAGACCACATCATATCGCGTATTTAAAATAATAAAATTGCTTAATTCGTGGTCCATATAATATTCTAGCAAAAAATCTCGTCATAAAATTGATTAAACCATCTGACATCCTCTGCATGAGATCATATGTTAATATCGAAAACATATCATTACGATGTTTCGAAATATTTATGACAATATTATTTCGTAAAAAGCTTATAACGTCCCGGTGGTAAAATTTATTATTAGTTTTCGCGTTCACGCCAAAACATTATGTGGAGCAAGTAGGGTTGCCACATTTCGTGAGAAGAAATAGAGTATATCTGACATCAAAGGAGGTAAATAAAGAGCGATTGTTAGCAATCCCATAACGTCCAACAAAGACGATAAGGGTTTCAGTGGGTAGTCTGATAACATTCGCTACCAGGAGTCCTGTTTAAATATACCTCGGCCGGGATGCATAAATGCATTCCCCAGTGTTATTAAAGTTAAGCCTTATTTTTTAAATATCTACATGAAAATCAACATTAGAACCCCGAATTCATATAAGTTATTAGCCCATTTTATGAATAAAATTTTAGCATATTCTAGTAGTGTTATAGATTATAGAGTACCTGCATGATATAGAGTACAAAACTCTATTTAAGAGTACGCGTGGCAACCCTACTTGCAAATGCGTTGGCACAGTTTCTCTCATAATGAGATCACTAACTATATGTGATAATTATTTTGAATGAAATGCAAAATATGTGCGCTTATTTTAGGCGGAATGGTGAATAATTGCATGCTTCAAAGTGCCGAAATAATGAACGAAACCAATTTTTTATAAACGATCTGTAGCTGTTTTGTTTATTCGTATTCTTATTTAGTAAACTATCGTGTTACTATCATCTGTTAACGTTTCTTGAATTATAATGTTAAATTTCATTTAGTTAAGTGGGTTGAAGTTTAGTTAAGTGAATAATTAAACACCAAAACAAATGTAAAAAAACCTTGCTTTTACAGCCTCTTTATAAGACATATTCATTCGTATGTATTGAGGTTATAAAAATTTACTTAAATTTTATTATTTTTGTATATGTATAAAGATCACGTTTTTGATATAAAATTAAATATAAACGCTATTTAACATTGTTTACCTTTACAATATTTTTTTATTATTTATTTATGGTTACACTATATATGGTAAAATGTACATGTAATCTTAGTATCATGATAACGCGTACCTAAAGAATCATTAAATATAAAAATATTAAGATCGTTTACAGTAAAAAACATTACATATTTCGCTACAATGGAACGTTAAACATTTATCTCATTATTCATGTAGATCTTGGTAAACGTTTTATGCTGAGCCGCTTAACTATTCAGCTATAAAATCTCGCATGAAAATAAATCAAACAAGGCTATGCGGTTTGCATACGTTTTAAAAAAAAGGAATACAAAATGTGCAAAACTTGCAACTACCTCGGAAAACCTGTTCTCCGATCGTGACGCGCTAGAACCGAGCGATATTGTAGGGTTGAAAATTTAAAAACTGTTTTGGTATCTAGGAGGTACAAAAATTATATCTTTTGTAGCCATTTACAGCATTACAGCATTACCTGTTATGTTTACATAAAAAGAAGTATATGTGTTTTCTTGTTGATTAAAGGATTGTACGCGTAGAATAGGTAATAAAAAAATGTAAACAATGGAAAAACAAAGGCATGGGCAACTTTGAGCCCATGAATGTATATTTTAAATAAAAAATGGACGTGTTACTGAAAATTAGTAGGAATTTGGAATATTACTTGTCAGTTTTATCGAAATCGACAAACAAAAATATTAACGAACATTTATTCTCAAAAGCTTTCGCAAATGATTTGTGGACCATCTAATAGTATGCGACAGGATAAGTTTTTTTTAGTGATTTAAAATGAAAATGATCGGATATAATTATTTTTCAAAAGGAATTTTTTTTCGATTCAAAAGTCTCCTTTAGTTGAAAACCCTGATGTAGATGGTTTTATACAGATTATTGAAGCATCTTATGTGGCTGGACCCTTTAAGCGACTATGACTTTTTGCTTATTTCATGTCTTAAGCTGTTTATCTTGCATAAACGTAATATTTTAACTTAAAAAACCACTTGTATAGTTATAACCTCATAACAATTTAATTTAATTACAATAGTAAAATTAATTAATTTAATATCATAAGCAATTTCTTGATGGTATATTGTATATTGTAAATTAATACATGTAAATTACACTTGCATTATGTAAATAATAAAGTTTGTATGTACAACTGTTTATTGTATTATATTTTTATCTGAGTAAATAAGTAAAAGGTACTTGGTTTAATATCAGTATAAATATTATGTATATGAAACATTTCAAGTAATTTAAATAAAATGTAAAATAATAATTTAATTCAAAACGTACTTGTTGTGAAACGTAAGAATATTTATAGGAATTTTAAGTAATAATTATTTTTTATTAAATTTTGCATGCAAGAAATGCTGTCAGAAAATGCTTATTATGTTTGATATTGGAAAATCGCCTAAGTAGAATTTCATAGTAATAGGTGACGAATCTTGGTTATATTATAACAATGTAAAATGTAAATCTTATATAAAACAAGGTGTGGATCTTTAAAGATGAAATACAGCCGACTACTGTCAAACAGTGTCTATCCGTAAAAAAGACCCCCTTTTGGGGTTTATTCAGGCAAAAATTTACACCAGGATTTATTTGCCTTAGCTCTTTGAATCTTTAAGAAATCTTCGGCCAAACTCACGTGTTGACACTTGGCGGCTACATCATGATAACACGCACCTGCAAATTGCGCTTAATTAACTCATTTTTTTAAGTCGATTTGGTCTAATTTTACTAGAGTACCTTGTCTACAGTCTTTATGTTATTTTTGATTATTACCAATGATCAAGAATAATTTGATAGGTCACCAGTATTCCAACAGTGAGCAACAAATTCGGGCATGGAACTTTGCGTGTAAGAAAGTTTCTAAAGAAACATGGAAAAAAAATTTTGGCGATTGATTTCATCATATGGATAAGTGTACTACAATCGATAGAAATTGTATTGAAAAAAAAATTATAATTACAAATTACTAAAAAATTATAAATGGGTCTTAGTTTATATGAGAAAAAAAAATAAAAAGGTAAAGACAAAAGACACAGCAATACAGTCTCACAAAATGAAAACATGTACATAATGGAAAATACATAACTTTACAAGGTCGTATATTAATCAAAGTAATCGTTGGCTCTCGCATTTGTTATGTTTAAAAGATTAATAGAAATCCGCGACCTCAAACCGTAATCCGATTAGCGAGCATTGGAAGTGGCGACCTCTTTCGACCAACTTAGAAGGTAAGAGTCCTATAAGGAGATGTATGCTTTAGTGTCAGATGTACATATTTAAATTATTACGTTCTCGCATGAACAAAGAATACAAATTATGAATAATACTCAGGAATGAAAGGAATTTACTGGCGGTTTTAAAATATTCGAATGTTGATCATACTTACAATATTTTCTTTTGATGATTATGTTTTCAGCAATACTGGTTGTTCCATTATATTTTAATATTAATTGAATATAAATTATTTATAAATTTAATTTTATTAACAAGTAAATATTAAATAAATAATATTCCATTTTATATCTTGGCGCCATAAAATAAAATATGCATAAATAGTTGTCGTAGTGATTCTTATTGTTAACGCTAGATGGCGTTAGTTTCGAGTACAGTTTTACTTCAAGGCTTCGACGAGAGATGGCGCTGAATATGTACTTTAGAATCTACAAAAAATAGTCTTTACGGTCTATGAAATCTCGTAAATACCCAGAAAACTGAAATCAAAATTTTATTTATACATATTAAGAAAAGTGACACAATAAAACCAAAAGGTCGAGACATCGACATTTATGGTGCTATAAGAGTATTTGATTGCATTTAACACATTCACCTTTGACCTATTACTACCCTACAAACCTTAGCGCCCTATAAATTAATATAAAATGGAACTTTCAAATGTCAGTATTCCGATAATAAGAACGTTTATGACATTTAAGAACTATTTATAACACCAGCTGTTTATAACTTTGATGATAAAAATACTGAAAAATTTACTTTAAATCAAAATTCTTAGTGCCTTAGTAATTAAGGAGCGTTAAAGCGAACTTCTTCTTTCCTAATTTACTTTTCAAACAAGATAACATCAGGGGTGCTAAAATTAACAGGGACTGGCACAGAAACATCAATTGCTCATCCGTCTTGTTTCAATTAAAACGCTAATGCCGTGTCACGGATAACTGATGGGTCTAAAGGGTTATTGAGGTTAATGTTTTCCCGAAGAGGAGGAAATGAGAAGTAACCTGTCACTGTCCCCTTGACTGTTGATTGAATCTGAACCTTCAAATTAGAGGGCTAAAGTCGATAATGCTCTGCACTTACAATTAATTACAGCAGAATGCTCTACCAAAATACAGCTTGATATTCTCTTAGCAAAGTTTGTAAAGGCTTGAAGTAATTAAGTTTTATGTCACGTTGGGGACAGAATTTGCTTTATCTTATCGCCATCGATTTCGTAATTGACAAATATTAATGAAAGAATTGCGCTTTACTACAATCATGTACATAATTATATCAAATTAAAAAATAAAATTAAAAAATAAAGAATTCTATTTAATAATTAATAAATATAAAATTCATATATTTTTTTAACTATTTACGTGTAACTTAATGTATCAGATAGAGAAATATTCGAAAAGCCCATACCTCCGATTGGTTAGGTTAGGCAAAATACACGCAAACTTAATTTTCAAACTGAAATTCCAGAACCACGGATTTTGAAATCATTTTTACACTATAACTAAATGTTATAATGTATAAATAGTTTCAAAATATACTGATAAACTGCATTAGATATTGAGAAAGGCTAAAAATTGAAGACCTTTGCCAACATCCTAACAATAAAATAATCAATGCCTTACAACATCAAGGTCGGAGCGATGTGCTAGGCGGAGATATCTCTTTTTCGACGCATCGATCTCGAACACGCTAGATTTATTAGTGGGTCTATACTACACAACATAGGTTTCAAGACATCTAGACATGAATGAAAAGATCAATACCGAAAGAAAAATGTTTTAATAGTGGATGATTCAAGCTTTGCCACTGATATTTAATTAATAAATGAAAATAATTATTTAATGCCCTTTTTTACAGCAACTTCTTCTGTGTCAGAAGCTCTTTCTGTACCTACATTTTTTATGACATGCTGTTTTCTAGTATCCTTACAGAACATAAAATCCTTTTACTACACTAAATAAATACACAAAATTGCTAAATATACTAAGTAAAGTTGATACTTACAGATTATATTTTAAACTAAACTTTCCAAACTGTCCAGCCTATTACTGTTTTTTAAGACTTATTCAGTCGAGTACGTTTCCAGTCACGTATAAATACACTCGTTCAGTCACTACATATTGGTCTGTCAGTCACACTGGCAATTAAGCTACCAAATTTAGTAGTTTTCGTCATATAAAACATTCCTAGAATTATCTCTATCATTATTAAGTGGTGAATATTGTCAATACATAAGTATATAGTATCATTATTATTTTAGCTGAATAATTTACATTAGAGAACCAATTAATCATATAATACATAATTTAATATACACAAATAGATTCGCTTCAATAATAAATAATCAAGCTAGTGTTTCCGTGTTAATTGCAAATGACGGGATACGCGACATTTCCGCGTTAATAATAGCTAACAATGGCTGAGCTAATATTGCTAGGCGTCACTTTCAAGCACTGAAGTCTAACTAACTAAATAACTGTATATGATTGTTTGATTCTAAGTTTTAATACCTAATTCTAGATACAGATATGAGAAATGAGAAACTTGATGGATGTACTACACACTTAAAATCATTTACTGGTTTAGCGTTCCAATTTGAAGCCTGAACCATTATACTCTGCTTTCTTAACTATTATAAGAATAAGAAAGGATACCTAAAAGGCATAACTTAAATCGTATCGATTCAAAGTGAAAATTCACTTATTTTCAATTAGTGAAGCGAATGCTAATAAATACAAATATTTATTTCGTATTAATGTTTTCAACTAGGATGAGTGAATCAATTAATTAACTTTAAATTACATGCAAAAAGCCATACAAAACTTTAAATATTTAAAACTAATTGATAAACATTTTTTATTGGTTTTTGTTGCACTAACCGAGTGAACGAGTGTTCACAAAGGAAATAGAAGAATGACACCCTAGATCGCTTATAACCGCCTTAGCAATGGGTAATAAATGGTGATATTTATTCAACTATGGCAATGAAACAAAAGAGTAGACAAAACTTTCATTGAAATATTCTTTAAGAATTTCCATAATTATGAATACTATAACTTTGTTCTTAAAATTAATAAATAGGATTTAGTCGATTTGGAGATAATAAAAAAATATTTAAGCCGTAAAGAGATAGTATAACAGCCATTGTCCTAACTACGGAGTTCGTATAAGGATTTGAAACTCGTATTATGTCATTGTCCTGCGAGGGTCATTGTGATGCTATGAATGGGGCGTATTGTTTGCAACATTCAAATTTACCGCGAAATTACTGTCTGGTAAAAATTGAACATCTGTTAAGGAACATTTTAATTTCCTTACTCCGAAATGTCGATTTTGATAAATTACTTTTTCTTTAATATTTACAACTAACTACTTACTTTTGTAATGTTAATTAATAAAACAAACAGTAAGCACATCGTAGGTGATATTTCAATAAGGATGATATTTTATCTTTAAAAAGACAATCCTAATAGTTTATTTATTAATTTCCCATTACTGCGTTCCTCAATCCAACGAATACCACGATAGTTATCGTAGTCAAAAGATATCAGATGGAAGATGATACCCGAAAGCCCTAAGAAACGTTTACAACTTCTTCCTAGCATTTTCCCGGACTTCACCAGGGTCTGCTTTTAATAATGCTTTAATCTATCCTAGGTATCGGCAGGGTACTGATTTTTATGCAGAGCGATTGCTGTCTGACCTCTGCAACCCAGATCCACTGGTTTTTATGCGAAGGTCAGATGGCAAATGTTTACAACTATTAATATAAATGAACATGCATATACTAACATTAATTCGGTTTTTCGCCCGCTCTATCGCCTTGCTGTCCTCCCGCTCAGGGCTGAGTCGGCAAACCCTCGCCCTCCAGTCGTTAGCACCTGCCGCCTGAAGGGCCGCCAATCTGGAAAACAAAATAATTAAAATTAGTATTGTTATATTTATTCTGGGTTTCTTAAGCTATGACTATATAGGACTCATACATGTGTTACATTTTGAAACATCGCGCGATGTTTTAATATTTAACATTAAAAATAAATAAATTTTAATATTAAAAAGGAGACCAGCTTTCTCATTCAAGGATTTTACCCACAGTGCTGTGAAATGTAGTACCTACTTTCCAATCAATATCCTTGAAACAAACAATCTTCAGCAAATCATATCCTATACGAGTACATAACAGGCAATGCAACAGATACTAAATAATTATAATATTTTCCAAAAGTCCATAAATAAAACTCGAGTGGTCTTGATATGAAATTTTTCGAGCGTGTAATGAAATGATGACACGCAAAATTTTATGACGCTAAAGAGACAGCCTTTTTTAATATATACTGTTTTTACGCCGAGGCTGGAAACTGAACGGACAAGTGGCCCTTCAGGGTGCCCTCGTTGACTATGGTTGGTATAGTAATGAATTACAACACGCAAGAAGCATACACAAGATGTCTGGTAATGTGTTGGATATTAAGAAAATAAATATAAAAACAATGTGTTATCATATATTCGGGTTTTCTTTCAATATTTAACAAAGAGAAAAACCGTGTGGACTTTATGAAATTCAAAAGCAGTCAAAAAGTAGGTCCATAACTAAATGTCCTAAACACCACAGCATAATTAATAGAATAGGTAAATAAAGTGTTCGGAATATCAGACTTCTTCTTGTAACCTTTTTGAAATTGTTTGAAAGAATCATATTCCAAACTAAATCACGTAAATGCCACCCTTATCCTATGACGATAACATAAAACTTTTCGTTATAGCGATAAGAGAAATGGAACTAAAACAAATGGCTCATTTCCAAGTAGTTAACGATTTAGAGATAAGATATCTTAATGTGCACGGCCATAATCTTTTATTTAATATTTGTTTCACGGCGGCTTGAAAGATCGATTTTAAAATAGCCTTTATTATAAAAGCCATAAAAGCGTCATTTCAATTTGAAATTGCTTGTGTACTTATCTACTCCTAATATTTATGTAAATTACTACGTACATATTGTGCAAGTAGTGCAATGAGAAGTCATTTTGGTAGTCGAAGAATCTTTTACGTGTGAACCAATTTGTACGTAATACATTAACTGATGACTTTACTTTTCTTTATGTAATTAATAATACTTATTACTAATAATAAACGTCGGTGGTACAAAAACTTGAGTTCTATTGTCCTTAATCCCTTTTATCAGTGATATGCATTTCATATTGCCGGTTTTTACACCATTGAACGTTGAGTCATAAACATTTATGCATTTGCAATCAGCTTTACTAAGAACTTATGATTAGATTTTTTAGGAATAATACTGCCCTATTTTTACGACTTATTGTAATCAATAAACATTTTTTTTTTACAAAATTACTTCACTGTAAAATCGCAGTATTAGCGATAAATCCGCTTTTGTGTTATTTGTAGAGTTACCTAATTCTTTATTATTATGATCTAATAAATACTTTAAAATTAACAAGTTCAACTTGTTAATTTTAAAGTATTCGTAGAATTATAAGAAAGGTATGTCTAATACGCACAGTCCTACACAAATACCTATATATGATTTAAGAACTTATAAGAGAAGACAAGATACGAAGACAAAAGCTCGAGTTAAAGAAAAAAGTTTTCCCATCAAGTATCGGATGTTAAAAAAATGCGGGTCAGAGTCGCCGGATGTTTTGATACAGACGCGTGTTGCTCTGCTAACCATCAGAGCTGCATTAAGATGTTTGATAAAATCAAAATAGATGCAATCGAAACCGATGCGCAATGTCAACGACCCGCGCATTATCGCGTCAAGTGCGCGCTCTCGGCCCAGAGGAAATACAGATTAAAATTAATTATTGCTGTCTGTCTCGCACTAATATATATTTCTCAGATATTTACATGAGATATTTGGGTTGCAAAATATTAGAAATTTATATGAAGCTGGAGTAACCAAGTTGCTGGAGTAACCAAGCATCACGCTAGAACCCATAGAATTTACCATAAGTGGCTCAACGGAAGTGCAAATAGTTAAAAATGGAAGCTTTAAATGAAACTTTATAAATAAAAAAAATAAAGAACAAAGTATTGAAAAAAAAAAACTTTAAAAGTTTTAATGCGTAAGTTACTTATTTACCTGTTTACGTTCTAAATAGAGGACTTATTATAAATATAAATAAATGTTTTCCTGTAGTGAATATTATAAATAATAAGTACACATTTAATAGGTATAATAGGTCAATATTATGATAGACACAGGCAAATAAATAAACACTGGTATGATTACAATATTTTGTTAGCTTATTAGGCTATTATGTAGAGCAAGATACACGTGTATATTTGTTAATATCTTAATTTGTTTCTCGATTAAATGTTTAAGGCTTCATATCGTGTCTGAAAATTCTATTACGTACATTGGATAACTTTGTGTTACTAGGAGTAATGTTATGTGGACAATGTCACTTATGTCATTTTGAAAATTTATTGGTATGCTGAGATAAAATATTCCATACTGAGATTCAACTATACCTATTTGCTCTATTTCAAATTATTATACAATAATTATAAATATATACAAAGAGCGTGAAATGTATCCAAAAAGTTTGGCTTTGTATCAATAATATTGGCAACAAGAAACTAATCTTTTAAAACTATTAATAGTACTAATAGATCCGACAGGCTTTAGTCTGGCCTACCTATCAAATTAAATTGTGGATCTAAACCATTGGAAGAACATCATAATTATTCTTATAATTATAATTATATTAAATTAATAATTTAGTGGCATAAGCCCGGACCAAGGGAATCTGTATAAAACAAAACCAACTAGCCTAGCTAGGGTGACACCATTTAGAGGGTGACACACGATTAAGTGAAATTAAGTATAAGTGTATGTTTCAGGGCGCTAAATAAAGGAGTGAGGGTGTCATTTCGCCTTGATCCCTAAGAAGACCTGAGTGTCCATGCTAGCTTCGCTACTGTATACAAGATCTTTGGAGGGCTGAAGTAAAACTTGGAACAGATGATAAAATGGTCGTAAAAACAAAATAAACATAACTTGCCTTATGCAAAATGACACGGTTTTTGAGTTTGTTTGATGATGAAAGATGTTTATTTTGTTTCCCTTAACACATTATGACCTAGCATTGACTCTATCATCCGTTCTTAGTTTGTCTTCGACCCTCGAAAGTCCTTATATACAGTGGCGTAGCTAGTATGAATGACAATCGGATTGTTTTTCCAAAGACCCTGTATGTGTATATGTGAAGTACTTAACTATAGATGTTACATACCTCTCAGCGATAGTGCCTCCTCGGTTCGGCATGTCGGCTTGTGTGGCGCTCCGCTGCACGCCACTGCCGAACCTGACGACAAACAAACGAACATTTAAATAATAATAATATATTTTTTTTTTATTAAAAATGCATATTTCTTGTAGAAAGTTTTGAGTTCGGAGTTTGGAACTTATTATTTTGAGTAAAATATTAAAAATATATAATGAAGTAGATTAAGTAATTCTTTGATTGTAAATAATAAGTTAAAAATTGGACAAACGTACATTGACATAATAAGTATAATAGTATATTATAACAAAAAAATCTAAATTGCAATAAATGTAAAAAATACACAAAATTATTTAAAAAACGTTACATTATATAATAAATATTAATACTTCTAAGTATAAAACAAAGATATATTATTTCGCGATTACCTGGGCTTTTCAAATTTCTCTTTGAGGCTCTTAAAGCTGAAGAGCCTCTCGTCCATCGGTCGCACGGACAACATTTTGATAAGATCTACTTATTTAATTTCACTTAAACCGAACAACAAACGTTCTAAAACTCACGCTAACATATTTATCTTAACAAAAAACTGTACAAAAAAAGGGTTTTTAGAGGGTTTGTTATGTCAGACGGGAGTTGACGTGACAGACTGTCATCGGTTCGATTCCGGCCGCGTTCAGACGATAACTGATGAGTTTGTATACCCTTGCGTACGTCACAGGCGTCTCCGTTATCCTTGTGTGACAATAATGTGTTTATTGTTTATCTGGTAAACTAAATGGACGAATAGGTTTGTGTGGTTGTCATGTGGTTGTGTATGTTGATGTAGTTTGTACAAGTTATTTATTTAATAGATTTTAGGTCATGTAAGCGAACGATTAGCCCCGGTTATATTAAATTTATAAATGAATATAATATGAAAACTGTTTTTTACAGTTTTTGACTAAGTCTCGAAAATAAGCCTTATCCATAAAATACAATCCAGTATAAATTTTGTGCTTTTTACTTTTTTAGCTATCGTAATTAAACTTATGAATATAAATACAGAATAAATATGTTATCTGAAAATTAACTTGCACATTTAACTAAAATAAAAATACTTCTAATCCATAGAGATAAGAAATATTCTTTTAACTTATGATGATATGATTTTTTTTTCAATTTAAAAATATGAGTAGACAGTTTGGATAAAGGAAGTTAGAGATTAATATTTTAGTCATTTAAAATAAGGACATAAATATTATTATTATTCAAATTTCCTCATCCTCATAGAACTATAAATACAACTTAATTCAGTTTAAATGTATTTTCCATGGCGCATTAATACTCTTAAATCTCGTAAAGGAAACAGTGACATATGCGTATAAAGTTATAAACAAACTCGGCCGGCGATAATATTCCGTTAGTTTCCAGTTAAATCGGAGTAAAAACTGGTGATAAGCCGCCCCATATACAAGTTTAATTGAGGTTGACAGTGAAACGCTATGGGTTTTGTCGCTCATGTGTATAATTACTTGTGATAATGAACTTTCTGAGCCTCGCTGTTTACTGTTGTTAAATTCACTGTTTCGATATTATTAGGCCTTGTGTCTATACTTTAAAAAATATCTAAAGGCTGTTTTAGTCGATCAGATGAGAAGATCGGACGATTAGACGAGAAGAGTTAAATAAAACATACCGAACGAATTAACAACCTCCTACTTTTGGAAGTCGGTTAAAGAATAGCATGCTTTCCTCTCAGGAGGTATTGCTACTTAGTCGTATAGGACACTTTGTTAAAGAAATCGGTATATATATGTATGTGATATGTACCTAAACATTAATCTGAAAATGATAGAACTTCTAAAATTTATATTTTATCATAGTGCATCATTTTCACTTTTATCAAAATCTCTCTTAAGTAGATAATAAGATATTAAAACATTAATCTATAATATAAGGGAAGACGTACTATTTACAATTTCGTTCATAATATCTGAATTGAAATAATATTAACAACTAAATTTAAACAAAAGGAAATAATTTGATGTCCTATTTGTAGAACTCAGTATAAAATGATTAAAATATTTTTTGTGCAGAACGCAACGTTTTATTACTAAAGGAGCTTCATTAAAATATAATTGACAGAGTAACAAAAAAACATATTTACAAACAAACAGTTGTTTGCTTTTAATTAAAATTAAGTAACTACACAATTTGTACAAAGAAAAATGTTTAATAAAATTTTGTATACATCGAAAAACTCATCAAATTAGTGAGTTATTATATGATGGAATATAATTCACCACTTTATAAAGGAAATTCACACTTTATAACATTTCTTCAAAATAAATTAAGTAATGTTAATTGGATTGCGGAAGTATATACAAAATATTTAATTGTAAAATGTTTCGCTATAAGTAACTCAAACAAAGAGCACGTGCACTTAAACAGCTAAGCGTTGACGTAAAAAAAATATTCAGCTTAGTAACGAATGTTAGCAAAACTTTAAACAGAGAACAATAACTAAACCCTTATTATGTTTAAAAAACATTTACTAGATACCTACTTGCTTCAGTGAAACATTTTCTTATTTCTTAAACATCAAAGTCGTTTAACAGTACCTTTTTTAACAACATAATAATTATATTATTATAAAATATTCCCACATTAATAAACACCTACCGTTATATCAACATCGCGTGTTATTTCGACTGAAACGTAACACGAACGCGCCCACCCGCGTTACGAACGCGACTGGGCGGGCGGCGCTTTGAAGCCTGAAAGCCTTTCCGTACTGTAGGCTTTAAGCCTGTCATTAGTAATAAGGCAAGTGTTACGTTGGGGTCAATGAACATCAACAGTTTTATTAGAACTTGGCATCTAATTTGATACAAGAATAGGTCATCTTACGACATCTTTGGCATAGAGCTAATTAGGTAAGTTGCAAGATACTAAAAGTTTATAGATTTCAGTGTACCTATAACGTTAATGTTGTGTTTTAATTTAAAATTAAATGTATTTATTAGAATTTTACGATTATCAACTTTTATACATTTAAATAGTTTTCTTTAAGATCTAAAAATTCGTAAAAATACCTTTTAAATCAGTGTAGTATGTACAGTAATTTTAATTTTAAGGATAAAATCTACATACATGTTTGTATTTAACCGTAAAATAAAACAAAGAACGCCGCGGCTTATCGAATGGCCACCAGTCGCGGAATGTGAACGCTCTACTATGAACGAAGCTTTGGGCGGGCGCCGCTTTTACTAATAACTAAATATTATGACTAATGGCTAGAACAACGTTTTGCTATATATTTTATACGTAAGTTATATTAAAAATATATCTTACGTTCTCATTAAAACGATATTTTTAAAATCCATCATCGAATTCAAATATACTTTAAGATAAATAAAATTAATTTATCCATATTTTTCAGTTTAAAAATATCAGCAGTATTTTATAAAATATATACCTATGTATTCAATTTTGAAATCTAGATAGTAAATATTTTGTCTTTACGAGAATTTTCTTCATTTAATTTAACTATTTCCTTCGAGTTTCCCTAGTAGGTAATAAACATAGCTAAGTCAGCAGATAAAGCGTACATCCTGCTTTTATTGGCTTCCCTGTTTATGACACTGCAAATGTAATTAATTGCAATCGCCTACAGGTTTACAGGGTATAAAGCCTTGACGTGAGCATTAGAACCAGCTCTTTATAGCGTCTGAGCCGAGCTTACGATAATATATACAAACAATTTATATTATGTATATTGTATATATTTTTACAAGCTATCGTAATTAGAAATGTTAGTTGTAAGTATGAAAATAAATATATTAAACTTATATAATTGTCTGTATTTAATTAAAAACATATTGAAGCGAAAATACAGAATTTGAATTTTATAATTTTCTTTAAAAACTTATAATGGACATTCAAAGTAAAAGTACTTTAAAATTTAAAGTTATAACAATATTAATAGAAAAACATTTCCGAAGTTCAAAAGTTAGTGGGTACCTACCAGTTTGCGAGTTCAACCGCTATATCTTAAAACCAACGAACTAAACAAACATAATATACTAAACCAAAATCGCGAATTAGCCACTAATATATAATATCGTAGGCAATATCGGTAGCACTTAAGCTATTTAGCTAATTTATTGACCGGCGTGACTAGTTTTATCCGCGGCTCATTAGCATCCGATACAGGAGGCTGTCGTTTAACAAGCCCCTAACATAGAATATTAACAATGAAACTTTTCCCGCTATACTTGTATACTCAGACTGCATTGTGTGCAAACAAAGGCCCGTGGCGGCGCGACGCTCATTAAAATATAACACTACCGAAGCGCTGTGCTGGCACGACATCTAGCGGCAACGAACTAATTTACAACTAACACCCAGAAGTCACGTAGCGGATATATTGGAATACATTGGTAGAGGAATTTTCCTGGACGACGATCACATGGTAAGGGACTCTTTCTTCCTAGCATTTTTTCCCGAATTTAACCAGGGTCAGCCTTATTCTAGTGTGGGTATTGACAGGTTACGGATTTTTACGCAGAGCCATTGTCGTCTAACCTCCGCAACCCAAAAGGAAAGCTGGTAACATCATATGGTAAGGGACAGTGGTCACAGTGGTATTAATTTCCTGTTCGTTTCCGACTATACGTTTTCGCACACCGATGTTGCCCCTCGCACACACATTATTGCAATCACCTGATACGTCTAGTCTAGACTAAGCTGCAGCAGTTGAAGCTAACGCGAAGCGTTAATTATGATCTCTCTGTACCATATCATGAACTAAACATGAAAGGAAATCAAGTTTTATTTATTCATAAAAGATATATTGTTAATTTAAATTAAAATTTCCTTACCAATAGCTCAGGTGAAGTTTAAGTAATTAAGTACGCAGCCGTGCTACATTTATGGTTATTACTCCGCTTCGACTCTCAGCATGGTACATAACCTATAACCTTCCTCAATAAACCGACTATCTAACGCCATTTCTTTAATTTTATATATGAATCTATATATGAAAAACGTTCAATTTAATACCTAGTTTGGGATAACATAGCATGAAGTATTGTAGCTATTCAAAATACTCTATTATATCCACAAACAAAACATACCGCATTGCTTGCATTATTAGGCCTACAGCTATGTAGTCGAGCGTTCGGTTTCAGCTGAAAATGTAATGTTCAGAGCAAAATGCCGGGTTTTCGAAGCACGGCTGAAATGCGACGTCGGACTGCGGCCGGAATGGTATTTAGTGTAGTCCGGTTTAATATCTACGAGTATGAAGAATAAACGAAATATTCATTATAAAAAAACAATGACTTTTATTAAAAATAAATATTTATAGACATTGTAAGAAATTGAATTTAAAGCGCGAGTTAAAAAATAAACAAATAAATGTATTATTTTTATTTTTCTCGGATGTGTAGAAAGAAAGATAAAAAAAAATTATAAATTATCCATTAATAAGGCAATTTCGTAGATATCATTATCAATGATATCATTAAAATATACTTAAAAGTCAAAAAAGTAGTATTTACCTATTTGCATAAACATGAGTGTTAGGTAGAACTCAAAATTAATAAACGAATTGACATCAATAGACATATCAATACATTGTATGATAATAGCCCAAATTGGACCCTGCGTCGATATAATTAAAGATCAATATCAGATGAAATGAGAAGTCTTTGTACCAATGCAGGCATTTCTGTAATTGAATCGTGCGATGTCGGTGGGTGTCATCATAACTGCTCATAAAATAACTTGTCCGCTTAAATCTAACGTTAACCACAGTGCAATGTAAACCTTTAAAGAATTAAAGCCTTTAACCCTTTAGAAATAAGAACTATTTTGCTTAGATCGTATATAGACGTATCATAGCAATATTGAAAGGCAATATATATAATTATTTTCCTAACATACGATATTGATAGGCACTAAATACTTCATTTTAAAGATGCGTTACATCGATGCAAGGTTTGAAAGTAAGTTATTGACGTAATATTTATTAAACCTTGACTTAAGCAATATTTTAAAGGAGTCACCTATGCCGTCACAGAGGTAAACCGTATTTTCAATTAATGCTTTGAGTCTAGACACCTTTCGATTTAAAGTAAGTAATTTTTACATACGAGAAAGTATCCTTACTTGTTTCCCATTATAACTTAAAATAATCACAATATTTATATATAACTTTGAATTCACAACAAATACACACATCGTATTTTTTGCTTTTCGTCATATGAACACTATCACAGATATGATGCAATTGTCTCAAAAATCGTCTATATTTCAGCACAATCGCAACACGGCAAAACAAACGAAACTGAGCAAATTAACGTGCGATAAATTACAAGTATTATCCATATAGATAACGGCCTTTATCTCTTTAATATAATGTTACGCACTATTCAGAACTCCGGTAAGTATTTTATCGATCGAACGATACAAGAGTACGAAAATAAAATTAGTTATTGAATAGTTAATGGAACGAAAACAGTGTCGGGAGTGTTTAAATAATTCATCAGATTGTGTAGTTTATTTTCAACTCTATTGTTTGGTAATTGTCGATGACATATTTCAAATCTATTTTGAAATAAAAATAAGTTAAAAACTAATACCCGACTACTGAAAAGTATGAAACAAAAAATCCCTAGAAGATATTATTTTATTAGAATAAGTGTCATACGACCGCGGCTATTTTACGGGATTTTCTTGTTTCATACTCTTCAGTAGTTGGGTTTTAGTTTTTGAACTTATTGTTATTTACATAATTTTGGGGTTATGATACCTAACTGATTAGAAGTCTTATAAAATTCACAAAAAGATTTTATAAATTCTACATACAGGCATACAGGATACAGGTCACAAGCAAATGCTAGTAATATCTATATATTCAAAATGTACAAGTAAAGCGCTTTTAAATGATACCAAACACGGCATATTTATCTCAACTTTATTTTTTTACTCTGTAT
>JAPEIZ010000008.1:1734110-1752644 GCA_026122275.1 Junonia oenone
TCATAATTACGACTTTTATTGACAGTTAAATTTCAGTTTCGGGTCAATATGACCCGAAGAACCGAGGAAGGTTAATAATTACCCTACATAAACAACTTTTTCATTATGTGTTTAGCATCAAATGCGATATATGTATGTATATCTGAATAGTACCTACAGCTCTATCAGATATTGTTATTGGTACAATACATAGGTATAGTTACATCACAACCATGTGGCCAATATATTTCTAGGAATTGAATATTAGACTTCAATTCCAATGTCTTCTCTTGATAGGTAATTGATAGTAACAACACAATTATTGAGCACTAGCGACCACCCACGACTACATATTGGTGAAGTATCTTGAAATGATCGCATATGCTATTATTGTGTATATTCTATAACACTATTGATCAACATTAACTGTTAGGGAGTATGTAAGATGTGTACATCTTGACGATCTATCACATTTATATTATTATCAAGATTAATTACCTACAGCAATTTTCTAACATTTTGTTAATCAACTACAAATGGCATCATTCTGACCACTGCTATTTAAACGATTTACCTAATTGTAACTTACAAATCACGGTGTTCTATCTCGCCTCATTTGCCTCTAGTCAACCCTGTAAGACCACCGTTAGGTTAGAGGACGTCTACCTCCCACAGCCTCTTACTCAGTCTCAAGTACGACCGCCGTTCATTAGGCGCTGCACTTTGCGATTCGGTGAACGTCGGGAGTGTCCTTAGATGTCTAACATTTACCTTCTGTGGCACGACTATAACATTGGCTTACCAGTTATATAATTAATCGCTGTCATAGTTTAATTACAGCTTGTCTACGACAATATTTCTAGAGGTAATTGGAATCGAAACAATAGTTTGTATTCAAATTTTAAAAAAATAACTGAGCAATTAATAAAGTTATGAAGTCGCAAGACTTTAAATATAGCAACATAAAGAATGCAACGAGAATATTATAGATACTATTTTTTTAAATAAATTATTAAAAAACGTATTCAATTCAAAATATCCCATAAACAGTGATGTGTTTACAAAAAAGTATAACTGTATACCTACGTATATTATAAAAGTTATTCCCACGGCGATAGTACGCATCGTTAAACAATACTCTGAGTTTTTGCTAGAAAAAAAAAATAACTCGTACTCTACCTGAAGTCAGAATAAATCGTGCGTTACGTCACAAACGTGAACCGCTTACATTTTTATCGCTCATTAGTCAAGCGACTAGTTTTGACCGATGCCCTCATTATATTTAAGTGACGATGAAGTAGTTAAATGGAGAAAGTGGTTACAGTTAATAATTTCATAATTATTATATTACTAATTGTAATTACATAATTTGATACTTGGACAAGTATGACTTGATCTTGAATAGATGCCGTATCTTGTTTTCAATCTGACAGGTTTTGATATTATATCCATTTATGTAGTGCTTATCTAATTATCCTTTTTTTAAAGATACTGTCTAATTTAATATATGCAATTAGGTAATTTAGTATGTAATTAAAGCTTTTATTTACTTCTACTTAGGTACGGAACCTACCTTGCTTTTAAGTCTAGTTGTCTCTAACCGATTGAAGTGAAATTTGATTCATTGTGTAACTTAGGTGACAATGCAATAAATTGTCGACGAAGAGTTACTTTAATGATGGAGCTTAAAGGCGGCCAAAGCAACTCTTCATGACATAACCTAGCTACGTTTTATTCGGTATCGTTTGATTTGTTTTAACTATAACTGTAGTCCTTTAAAGTATCCTAAGGATAAGCTGCTATAATCTAAAAACTCTTATAGCTTTACATCATGTTTGAATAAACTTTAAAGTCACGACGCAAATGTCATAGTAAGTACCTATATATAAAAAGTTCATAAAATTCAAGGTACTCATAAATATCATTACGTATAAACAGTATTATGAATCTGTGCCATGTGATAATGAGCCGGTGTTGCATAACAGCCGAGCTGAATAGCGGGCCGAATGAATAGTAAACACTAAACGTTTTAAATGATAAACAGTGCAGCATGAATATTTATACAGACTTGATTTAAACGAGTAAAAAATATGGAACGAAATAAATATAGGTAAATATATGTAGTTTAAACAAGTTTTACCAATTGAATTGTTATAATATGTTATAATGCAAAAAAAAATCGCACTACATGTATTTTGCATTCTTAAAAGTAAATATCAATGATAAATCATTATGAAATCGCTACTATCAATAGAAATATTATAAATAATAATAATCGGTCGTCTTTAATCATTATTACAGACTACTGGTTTTATAGTAGATATTGGCTTTGCAATTATTTACTTCATAAAATACATGTATTAAATAAAACAATTTTATAATTATTGTAAATTCTTAAAATGGCCGACACAAACCTATACTTATTATAGTCACTCGGTTTAATAAAAGCCATTAGAGCTTACTAATAAAAATATAAGGAAAAGACGTTTTATAGTATAGTACTTATCGTCGAAGTGCTATTGTTCTTTATAGCTCATTAATAATATTGATGTTTTAATGTTTAATGAGCGAAAGTTGTCATATAACCTGCATTAAAGTGAATGATGAAAGGCATAACTTATCTTTTTAAATTAAAAAAATGCATTATAATATTTATCATCATTATTAAATAAATAATGAGCAAAAGTCTTTTAATAAATGAAATACTAATACTTTAATGAAAGCTTAAGGACGTTGTTCATTTACTCTTGGCCATCAAGAAGCTAAAATTAATTAAAAAATCATTGCTTCCTGACCTTAAATTACTCCCTCATAAAGTGCTAATTCAAAGGAACTTATCCCTTTCCCTTTAAATTTACTATCTTTGCAATAATTTATAAATGTAAACATTTTGTTTATGTTACACATGGACATGATACACATCCTAGTCATTATTTTCGGCATCACTACGGCAACTTCAAAAATTATTGCATATTTAAACTTAAACTTATTTTAACTTAAACATATAACTTTTAAAAACTTGTAATCCAGTGTCTAGTATTAGTGTTTAAATAGCACTTCAAGCAACTAGAATATCGCTAAGTTAAAACAAAGTAAGGTCAAGTGTTTCGCACGTTGAGACAAACGCTAATAAAAGCGCTCACATCGTTAGCTCGTGTCTTTTGTGAAAAAATATTATTTGCACAAGTGTTTTAACATTACACTATATAACTGTCATATTAAAATAATTCTTGTAATACTGCAATGTTTTTCAACTTAAATTACGATTTAATAATGTTTCGGGTCGATATAATAGTTTGAGACATTAATTAGGTACAATTGAGGACAAAATTTTGCATTTTCAAAATGACCTGACCCAAATTTATAGTTCCTTATAGTGGAGAAATTTAAATTTTACCTAATTGTAACCATGCGATTTCATCAAAAATTTGTAATGCAACTTGGTAAACACTATCTTCCTAAAGAATTGCATTCATTAAATCTCTTTGAAATTCTAATAAATTTAATCAGTAATGCCAAAAAAAAAAAAAAAAACAAAATAAATCTCTATCGAGACGTCTATTTTTTTATCGTCCCAGTGACCTATATTAACTGAACATCAGTACGAAATAGAATTAATCAAGATAATATCGCGGTTAGCTCCGCCGCTATCGGATTACTAGTTGCTATTACACTCAGCTATTATGCATTACCTGACCGCATCACAGTGCGAAGATACGATGTGTTCTTATACGCGAGACGGGATTCGCATAGATTATTATTCATATACTACGAGGCCCTTGTGCCTTCACAGCCGTCAAATATTACTTTGTTGACTGATCGTTATTTTTCCTCGGTCCTATAAGTGATTTGTTGATATCCAGAATGCTGGTCAGTCCTAATGGTATTCTGCACCGAGGCCTGTTCCAACTGGTCCGTCGTTTGATTAGAGTAGGTAGGTAGGACCACAAAGATTTTTTTGATACGCGATTGCGTTAAAGTGAACGCAATTTTATATGGAATTTGAGTAGTGTATCCAGCATTGGATTTGGTAACAAATATATTCAAACCATTGTATAGTTAACCAAATATGCATTACAGCATTTATTAAACTTTTCGTCAATTAGATTTAAAGATTTTGAATTAGGATTAAATTATGTATGATAAATAAGCGTCTATATTACGATTAAATCTTTCAACACAACAACAGCAACAGATGAAGTCATAGGTCATGAAGTCATGTTACAAAGAAACCTAACTCACTCTTATAAATTACGTCACGATTTTCATATAGTTAAATTCTTTCTTACGAAGAACTTTAACTTGACTTCTTTATTGCTGTGTACATACTTATCTTATGTTTAAAATGGCTTGTCCAGTTTTAATGCAAAGATTTAAAATGCGAAATTTACCTTACAGACTCATTCCATATACCTAAAATTATTAAGATACAAGCGAGATAATTGTTTCAATTAGGTATTTTAATAGGAAAGATTTTACAAAGGTCTGGTATATCTACCAAATACATTAACAGCAAAAAAAAAAGTATATAATTTTAAGACTTTGATAGTTGTTAAGCTTTTACACTATATTTTAAGAATAAGTCGATTGCCTCATTCCCACGACACGAGGATCTTAAACGATGTTCGTAAGTTAAAATCAGGATGAATACTAAGTTATATAAAGTTACATAAAATACAAAACGTCTAACATATTACAAGTATCAGGAAAAAGTCTTAGACAAGAATATTTGGCAATAACCAGCCTATTTATTAGCTTCACACGTGGTATATGTTCTTTCGATCTTAATACAAGCAGTTTTGCCCAACAGTAGGACGTTAAGAGGCTACAAAGAAATCGTGTGATCGATTACTACGGCCGAACAGGCATTCAAGCGTGCGATTATGCAATCATATTGATAAACATGACGCTTCATCCGTAACGATTCGTGCGTATGTACTACGTACGATTGTAAACGATACATAATTATGATGCAAATGATCCAATGCATTTTTATAAAATGTAAAGCAAGTTCAAAAAGCAAAATACTTTGTTTACAAAAATAACCTACTGTACCGATTTTTATGATAATTGTAAAAGTCTTGTCGTTATGAAGTTGGTCGAAAATAGTAGCTGCCATGATTATTCAAAATGCATTCAAGTCAATAAAGTTAGAGTCAACTATTTTTCTAAAAATATTAAAAACTGCATAAAGTACATTTAAATACCTATATAAATTATTATAGCACTTTCAGCTAACAACGAAATATTTGAAGACCAGAATTGTTAGTTTTGCAGTGTGCAGTGTAAATACCATATTTTATATCGAAGCGACGTTTTACAGTTTCGCTGGAATAAAATTATTTTATTTTGAAACGCTACTGCTCGTATTTATTCAGAGGATGAAAATCTAAAAAACTACTACAACTAAAATTTCGCAGTGCGTTTCCGAGGTCTGCAATGGCGTTAAATAGTGTTGTGCCGACTCTGTAAACATCGATAATAATCGAATACTCGTGATCTTACTAAATAAATCGATGTTAAGAGAAAACTCTACACTTCAAGCTAATTCTAGTTTATATTGACTGACGATGTATGTGGCTTTATCTACTTCAAGTTGCCTTCAACGGGCAGCTTTTTTACTACAAAATATAAGTACCAAGCAAAAAGTCGAAATGTACCTTAAAATTTGAGTATAACGTCTAATCTAGTCAGTACCATGAACAAATATTTAAATCTGATTTTTGTACATCGGTATTTTCGTATCTTGCGGGCACATGACTAGTAGTAAATGCGTTTCGTAGATTTTGCGGTGTCCGCATGCGCTATGAGCGATGGGCGTGGCCCTTCAACGAGTTGAATCGCACGCTCGGCCCTGCGGCGATGCTCTATTAATGCTTTACTAGTAAAACCAAACCGACCATTTCGTTTCATTACAAAATACCTGTTGCTAAAGAATTTTTTTATTAATCTGCGGCTTGGTAGTTTTCTGCGCACCAGAGCTATGTTTTTCTGTCTATTTTTGACAAAAAACCATTGGTTGCGTCTTTGAAACTGTCAGAGTTGAATATGCAAAACATTCGACATTGTATCCAAATTTTTAAGCAATTAGGTACTTTTGTGAAGTAATAAATATAAGTTGAAACATTGCAAATTTAATGGAAATTGATATTTATATTTACCTACTTATAGCTCGTTTTATTGCCTGTATGATAAATTGATTGCTTTGATGCTGCAATTAAATAAATTAATTACGCAGCTGTTTGCATAATTCAATAATAAGAGCTTTTGCTATTAATTTTTAATTAAAGGAAATAATTATTTAGTTAAAATATAAAATTTACTAGTTAGCTGCCCCGGGGTGGATAAAATTGATTCTTTATTACAATGTTATAGCTAAAACCCTTTTTATAGTATTCGAATATCTACGAGTATATTCCTAAACTCAAATATATTATTTTCTTCTCAAAACGATATTATTGGTGAACTAAGATTCTATCTAAATAAAAATTTTATCTTTCAAAAAGTATACGGTAAAGTTTCATGTTTCCGAGTTAATGGTATTTTGATAAGGTTTATGAGAACGTAGAATTTATAACGGTTTGTGAAAGAAATGGACATCAGAAACAAGTTCACATAATATTATAACTGTTCAGTGACATACGAGTATGAATAAGATTTATATTATTATAATTAACATTACAATACAACTTATTTCCTTGTAGATATTGAATTCCATATAATTCCATACGATAATTACATAATAATAACACAGATAATACTATTATCTGTGGGAAAAATAACAATTGTTTTAATAAACAATTTTCGAATCAAATTTTAAAATAAAAGAATTGTTTGAAAAATCCATTTCTAAAGTTAAAACTCAATTTTAAATATACAAATTAAAACTAAATTAAAAAACCAGAACCATGAATGTTTCGAATATTTAAAATAGATAGTAATTACACTGTGTACTGGCATATTGGATATGTCGACGGCATTTTCTTTCAATAAAATGTATTAATTGGACGAAACTTTTAATACCAAAAAAGAATATTGAAGGAACAAAGAATAAAACTAACAATAAAAGTGCAAAAGTTTACATGTATGTTTGTTACTCCTTCACTCAGTGAAAGCGACTCCGTAAATTTCAAGAGTGAAATGAGTAGTTTAAGACAAAGACTAACCCGCACAACCAATCTTACTATTATTATAAATGATCTGAATAACACAAAAAAGTAGTGCTTTTATCGATCTGCCTGACGAGAAAAGCTGCTTATAAAGACACTTTTAAAATAACAAAACCATGAAAATATCACCGGAAATTACCCTAACGAAATAAAAATAGACACCTTATGTTGCAGTCAATCAATGCTCTATATTCGTCTCCGGAAGACAACCCCGTACGTCAGTTAATTACCAGGAGTAACTTAATTTGAACACCTACGGTTTTAAACACTCCTGTCATTAGAGTTACTAAAATATCTACGTCAAACATGGTAGGGAGTTTAATTTTAACTGCACGCTAGACTGTGTACAGACTTATTGTTGAGACTTTTTGTTAGACTGTCCATACAATTGCGCCCAACAAATAGTTTTTTGTTCTTGTGTGAAAATAAATTTCTAATTGTATTTAAGGTCAATGTCACAAATTATTCATGTTAAGAGGCAAAAGGAATTTGTCTGTTTATTTTTATTTATAATTGTCTGTATATTTTTTTTTTAAATTTGACTACTAAGCCGATTGCAAGGTACCTACCTCATTTATAAAATATAAAAATAACTTGAACCACGAAGGACATACCCAAAAACTAGTTCCTACCACAATACAACATTATCATGACGAATGTACAACTTTTTTGTATTCCACAATAAGCCACGAGTTCCCGGTAATAAAATTAATTCGTTCTGTATGTAAATAGAAACAGGTGTAAACGTTGTTGCAAAAACTAACAATGTTAAGGCTGAATATAATGAACGGTGGAAGAACAAATTACGAGACGTGACCCAACAGCCTTGGACGACTGGACGTGTCTACTCCTTACAAATTGAACCGCAAAATTCGCTTATAACTTGTAATTGAATAAAAAGCCGCAGAAATAACTGTACGCAAAATTAGCGATCGCAACAGAACGTGTATAGAATAAAATGATAGTAAATTGAAGAATTATAATTCAATAAAAAATTATTTGGTTGTTGATATTTTAGTATTGCTGAAATAAATAAACTTAAATGTGGTTAAGATTAAAATAAGCTTTACATTTTCCTAGTAAGTACAACGAAATTTGTAAGTTTATTAATACCTTGTAAAAATTGTTTCATATAATTCATAAAAGTGTTTTTTTCTATCTGTTTCATGTAGAAGTTTTTCAAAAATGTCTTATCGTAGTAGAGCTTAAGTGTCAGCTTTTAATACTTTCGTAACAAACATCAAATACTTCAAGGGATCGTATCATTTATCGTTTATCGTTTTACCATTAAAGTAAACAATACCTTACCTATAAAAAATATATTATTTCTTGTCTTTACTTCATAACGTCTACAGTCCAGAAATAGTGCGGTTAACGGTGACGAAAAAACTCCAAGTCACGGCCGATGCACACGATCGTGGTAAGGGTCGGTACTGTGACAGCGTTCAGACTTAACATCCAACAAATTTACATAGCACGAAACAATTGTGATGTACTCGTTAAAATATAAAATACATAAGCCGCGAATGATTGTTATAATTTTATCTACCGGCATGCACGTTTTCATGATGTTATTATATTTTTATATTTATTTAAAACTCGTTACATTAATCAAGTAAACTCTAATACATATGTGAAAAATCGATAAACCGGTTTCAATAAAATTTCCTATCGGGAGATTTTCAACTCTACTAGTCGCAAAAAAAATAGCGTAAAACTTGTGAGCAATAACTTTTTCTCAAAATATATTAAGACTATAGTGGAACTACTTTATATCTGTGTACGTATTGTATGTTTTTGATACGAATACATTAATTTATGAGTTATTTATCATTCCCGTGTGTTAGCCTTTCCACGAATCTCGGGAAAACCCTTGGAATTATTTACGGGGTGATGCTATATTCAATGAATTCTAAATAGAAGAGTCAAAAACAGATTTAAATTGAATTAATATTTAAGTCAATCGACCAATATTTACATAATAAAATCAAATTAAATACCAGAAAAAAAATACACAATGAGCAAAAATCGCAATAAGTGAGAAGTTAAGATAGTTAATTATTGTAATCGAGCTACTTAAGAGATATTTAAATATACGTATATGTAACAAGTAAGATACGGATATGCATATTATAGGAAGTACTAGTAAATGTTCCTGACACTTCCCGGCATACGAAAGAAGGTGAAACTCACGATGAATCGACGAGATCTGACCGCCTTCGTGGATCCGCAACTCACGCGTTGAATACATATCGAATGCATACGAATATACACAAAATGTATAGTATCTTACATAGCACGTGATTTTATGTACCTACATGTCATTCTTTGTATGCGTTTTCTTTGCGTCTATGTCTGATGTGGTGATAACGTTGTATTTTCTCTCATCAATTTGGTTCAGTGGACTAAATAAGGTAAATAAGGTATTGATCAGTACCAGAAGTTAAGATGATTTACATAAAAAGTAAACAAAAGTGGTTGAACAATGTTTTAGAAGTAATTTTTATCACTATAACCTACTTATAAAATCCATTTAATGTATAGTTATTGTTTATTACAAAATTATGGATTTATCGAAAAATATTATCTTTTCGAAATGAGTACCTACATCAAACAATACTTAACAATAATAAAGTAAAAATTTACTTTTAAGCAACACGAAAGATGATAACAATACATATTCAAAAAGTAAGTAAAAGTTACATCAAAATGAAAAATGATAATAAATTAAGGACTAAGAATCAGCACATCTTGTATCTTAGTAATTTCTAAGGGTAGAAAGTAGTCCATTGTGTGAGTAATATCAAGTTCCTAATAGTAGGTACATGTCGATAGTGAAAGTACTTTTAGCGGCCAGATGTCGCGTGCCATTATTAGATAAGATAGCTAGATGATTTTACTACTCTCTCCTGTTTGTCAATTACCTTGTTCACTCCAAAACGGTTTAATTAAAACTACATTGAAGAGACTGAGTCTGATCAAAAATTGCGTGTCAGTCTTGGTGCTTATGTATGTTGGTGTCGCAATTTTTTTTTATTTATTATGATTACAATTGTAAAAAAAAAATCTCATAATCCCACTAACACAGATAGTGACAATTGACAAAGCTTATTATTTCTTATTTAAACATTCAAGTTATGATTACTGTGAAGCGTGTTAAATTTTATATCACGATATTTATGAATAATTTCGAAGCAAATGAAATATCTCAAAGATGTCTGACACTAGAATGATTTTAAGCTGTTGTATAGACAGTCTGCATAACAGAATTTAGAGGGTAACGCACCCTTCAAGTTCAGTACGCCGGGGTTGCGACTACAACAATACTTTCTCACACACACACACACAAACAATAAGGGCCGCATGAGGAAACGATTGATTTGCGCGAAATACGTAAAACTAAAAAGAGTGATGAATTTAAAAATAAATCTTGAGATAATGTTAGGCATAATGATTTATCAACGTACCTAATAATTCCTAAAAAGCTTTGTAATTTTGTTAAATAAAAAAATGAAAATAAGAGAATGGTGCGAGCAAACGAAATAAATACAGTATGACATAAACGTAAACAAACGGTAGCGTGTGAATATTATTTGTAAATAAGTATACTTACTCTAATAAAACACACAACAAACGCACACACAACTACAACGGGGATCAATCAAGGAAATCCATTCTCACGAACACTGCACTTGTAAGGCGAACTTGCGGTCAGTCCTTGCCCTTCAATAGAATCTACTCAGTCTTCATTAACTCTACAATTGATTGCAACGTTAAGCATATTGCACCGAAATATTGCTAAGCAAAGAGAGCGGGCCGGTTTATCGATCCGCGGCCGTGCACCGGGCTACGCGTATCATTGTATCGGTTATGGTTTATCGAGTGTACTAAACGAGCATTTGTTCACACGTGTATTTTAATTGATTGTTTTATAGTGATCAGCTGGTGCGGGCGCGGTGTGATCGGTCGCGTTCGCCGCGCGCGACTGCCTGGCTCGGTTTGACGTCGGACCGTGGAAGCGCCCCGCGGCATCTTAACGGCCCGTTACCTACACGCGGACGTACTACAGCGGACATGTAAACAAACAACTCGTATACTCGTCTTAGTTTATACCCGATAGCGCACTCGAAAACACAATGTGAACCGAAAACGATTTCCAAGGAATCATTTTGTTGTTAACTCCCACGGACGTATTTGTTTATTTTTAAGAATTTCAACCGTAACTTTAATACTTACAATAGAACCTTTGAGATTATACAAACAATAGTTTTAGCTTTAAAATATTTATTAATGTTTAATAAAAGCTATATATGAATAAATAACTATCTACCTACCATAATTTAATTTCTGTTAAGCTCGTCGATATAAATTAGTGAAAAATAAAATTAAAGATAAAAGCGAAACAATCAGTACTTAACGTATCAATGATCAAATTATTATACCGTGTAATTAATAACACGCATTCAAACACGCAACACTTGATTAAACATTAGTACGCGAAGAGATGAGCACACCGCGCCCTCAAGATCTATGACACAATGCGCATTCTAGTTGAAACAAAAGCCCTATTTTATTATATTCTTGAAGTCTGAATAAACAATGACGACCTCCGCGGAGAGGCTATCGATATAAAAGCAGCTCTAGCTGATACAATAGACTGAATGTTCTGACAGGATGTGGAAATTCAATGGGACCAACTTGATGACCGACAGATGCAAGCATTCAAAGACAAATTAGTAGCAACCGTCAGAAATCAACGATTTACTCCATCGTCTTCCCGATTTACGCAAGTGACGTTGAATTATTGTTACTTTGCCCTATTGTGTTAAAAGCATCTGCAAGTTTCTATACAATGTCTGACCTTTGAGCATCGCTCCGACGGCCTCTCTCAAACACGTGCGATGCAAGGATTCTAAATAGCACGGCGCTTTGGCATTTTAAATTGAAATATTTGAAGCGAATATTAAAATTCTTTGAGGAAGAATGTGTGGTGCATCAGTGCATGGGTATGACGTAGTAGGTTTTATTATAGATCTATTTAATAATACCTTGCTTTAACATAAATATTCTAGTGGAGGCAAAAAACATCAAAGCAAGTTTTTGTAGATTACCAACCAACGTATTTAAACCAAAAATAAATATGTAAATTTGGTTATCATTATACATAAATTATTATGTTTAAAAAGGGACGTAATATTTATGTTCACGGCGTTATTCTTTAGAAAACTTGAAAGATTAAAATAATGTTATACGAAACACACTATAAAGACAAAAAACACAAATAAAAACCTGATAGATAAACTACAGGTACATTGAACAACGAAAACTAAATGAGGATGTAAAACTGGTCCGGCAACGCATCGTGCATTATCAAATTATCATTCAAATGGATTCAAACATGCAGTCCATCGTCCAAGTCGATCTCAGAAACGTTAACCTACATACGAATAACTCATAACAGATTGCGTATGAAGTAAAACGGAATCAGTGCACCGACACTAACGCATTACACATTTCTGTTGAAACCGAAAGTAAAAAAATAATACACTAGATGGAATAGTCGCCGTAAAACATAAGACTTCAATTACAAAACCGTTCCGTGTGACGTGACGCAACTTTAACGCGGTTGACTGATATTGTACCAGTAACAGTTTCGATACAATTTGGAACAACTGTCGCTAATAAAATAAAAATTGATTGGTTTTTAAACGAAATTATAATTAAATGTCACTTAGTTATAGGGTTTATCTTAGTAGGTACCGCTCTCAAAATGAATTTAAGTAGAGCTTTCGAATTTTAGTCGAGTACTGTTTAAGTCTAGACTCGGTCTAGACGCTGAATTCTGGCAAGGTTGGTTAATACCGGTGCTCGGTGTTTATGACCTCAGGACTAAATCGATAACTTAGTCTAGGAAGAAATAATAAATATTTTCATGAGATTTCTAGGAAAAGTTTGAGAGTGAAAAATTGCTGCGAAAGCGAAATGAAATTTCCGCGGATTGAGTGGCTAGACGATTTAATATTAAACATCATTGTAGATTGATTATAATGTAAAACGAGGAACATAAATTCCTATTTCTTCCTTCTATATCCATTTATAATATAATGTTCTAACAAGTTGCCAAGCACCGTCATGAATACCTTTTCTTTAATATTCTTCAACATGTTATAAGTCAATTAATTATGTTTATAAAATATTAACATAAATTTAGATTTTTCATAACCGGTTCAATTAAATTCGTATTAGTCGCCTGCTCTATTCAATTATAATCGAATTAGCCTTCAACGGTGAAAAGTATGATTTAATATAAAGTTAAAATTTAAACGCAATTTGAATATGTTTTTAAAAAAATTAGACTTAAAATACTGGATATATTTTAAAATTGTCTGAAATAATGTGGACATCCTTGTAGATTAATATCTGTTGAATAAAATTTGGATTTTTATGTTAATTAAATGCATCCAACTCTTACAAGTCAGAAATTTAGATGAAACGTTATTTTTAAAACAGAATAAAGAAAAAAATATATTTGAAAAAGCTGTTATAAATTTCTCGTTAAATTTACAACCGGCCTGAAAAGTAAACACTAATGATATCTTTAATGTGACATATTACCAGTGCAGCTAACACAGTCTATGGTATTTACAAGGTGAAATTTACGGAACTAGAGCCGACAAACGTCGTCAAACATCTTGGATGTATTACTCTTGTCTTATATAAGTTTCCTATAATCGTTTCCTACTCTCGATTATGGACATATCGGAAAGCCTTGTTAACACGGCACATTGTCGACATCGCTAATCGACTATTGAATTATTAGCTGACATGAACAGAATTGGACATATTGACGTGTCGACGTATCGTCTATCTTCTCAAGGAAATTCAATACATTCCATAATAGTGTCCGATTAATATTCTTTATGCAATATACTAGACTAGCTTTACATAATAATATTTATCACTGAAAAATTAAATAATTACACGCTACGTTAAGTCAGACTTCCGCACTTGGAATTTAAGGATGTTTTGAATAAACAATTATTTACGTCTATTACCTCATGATTATATTAATTATTTTCAAGACTAGAAGCATTATCTAATATTAATTATAGTAATTTACTAACTCGAAATAGCTATAGAACTCGCATCTGGATAAAAAGGTTCCGTTCGTAATCCGTTCGTATTTTATAATATTTGTTTCGCACAATTTCATGTGTTTTAGTTCAAAAAATATTCAAACATCACTTAATCTAAAACAGTAATTTCCAATTAAAGACGCGACAGCTGAAGGTAATTCAGTATTTTTAAATATAATGTAAACATGAGATAATTTAATCACTATCACGAAACATTTGGTTGAACAAAATATTACAAGCATATTTTTTGAGTCATCATACACTTTACGTCCAGACTATAATGACGACAGTAACCTCTCGCCTTCATCTTATTATTTGATCCTCGCTCTGATGAGTTGATGACCTATAACATCTTATTCACCTAACAGCTAACTGATAGGTATTAACTTTTTTGATAAAACGGCAACATTGTTTTAACTTTTACACCTACATTTTTGTATCTAATTTTCTTATTGTTTTTGCAGCCGACAACAAATAAAATAGATACATTTCTACAGGTACTTTTTCTCAAAAGATAAGGGTATCTAAATATAATCTAGATTAAAAGTTTATAATTATTATATTATTATTTTTGTTTATTGCAGGTTTTAATAACTTGAGTGCTACTTTTGTAAATAACCTCAAACGACATTAAAATCTAAATTATTTTAAATTATCACTAGGAATATTAATATATTATATGCTATCTGTTTTCTTATCATATGGTTGGTGGAGCGTACAAGAAATTGATACACCCTGTACAATGCCAAGGTTTACAGGCGAGGTGATCTGTTAGCATTAGATGGATCATTTGTTCGCTTCCTACTATTAATAACATAATGTTATTAGTTTGGCGTACAACCAAACATATTAACATATGTATGCTGAGATTCGGTAAACTTGTAGTAGACACCCGTGCTGTGACGTTAATGGTTAGGTACTGCTGGTAGTAGAGTACTATATGACAATATTATAAAGCAATATGATAATACTAGGTATATATTATAATGTAAGAATTTGTTTAAAATTATATGTTTAAATCAATCACAATATTTATAAGAAGCTTGTGAAAATAATTCTAGAATTTGTTGAACTATACGCGTACACTGCATTATTTAAAACATACGTCATTTATTATATTAGTATAGATATTTTTCAAAAATCTTTCTTTCAAATTCTTTAAATGAAACCAACACTTGTGCGAAACCGTGGCGCTTCTTTAACAAAATTCTCGAACTATTCCACTTAAAAACAACAGAATATTCATTTTCTACGTGAACACGGCGTTTGTTATTACCAAATAAGGACAGCAAGTGTATACGACTTAGCATTGACCTTATATATAAACGTAGGCTACTTATTTTTGTATCGCGGGATATAATGAATATCCTATCTCGCCATTTATGTGAATAGGGTATTTTGCAATTCGCAAATTATACTTTTTAAAACAAGCTGTGGGGTCCTTTATCTTAACTGGATCAACAAGTCGTGAAGTTACATATTTGTCTGTCTGTTAAAATTTAATTATTTTACACATAATTATAATTCCTGTATCGACATCGAGTATAATATGCTAGCAAAATACTTACGTGCATTTAAATACGACCAGTAACTAATTAAAAGTGCAAATGTGTACTCGTATTCAAAGAGATTCACAAAACAATACCTAGGTACTTAAATGGATTTAATCTCTTATGAAATTAAAACAGATAAAAAAATAATTCACACACAAATCCGTTACAGTTTAATATGTTTGTAATAAGATACAAATAAAAAATAATATGTTAGGTAGGCCATATGCGAACATCTTTTTTTTTTAATCCGCGTAACATTTTTAAATGTCAATGAACTGAAGAAATACATTATGGCGTCAAAGGATTATAATAGCAATAAAAATTCTAGACGCTGGATTTATTATTTGGTAAAAGAGAAAATCGTATGACGCAATAATGTTAAATTTTTTTTAATGCAAAAAATAAAAATTTCAACATACGATATAGATTTTTATATATTTATAAGATATTATATTATTACAAACATTTTTTTTTAGCCTTTTATGTTAAAAGGCTAAAAAAATGTTTGTTTGCACGTGGTAATTAAAATATGTATAAATTAACCTGAAGTTGCGTTTCGTGCTAAAATCATAAATCAATTGACAAAAACGTAATGAAAGACGATAGCTGTAATTTTCCGTAATAATTCCTTAGATTCGTGTTGATAATTGTATTATAATTATAAAGTAAAGCCACAAGGTGAAACCGCAAGGGACAGCTAATGTGTGTTAAACTACATAATATCATGTATTAAGATTATTATTAAAGCCTATCCCACTTTTAACTTCCTTGTGTTTTCATGTTTGAGCTGGCAACATGCTTCTGCTACTATAATGTCAGTACTATTTCTAAAAAAATACATTTTCTATCAAATTTCCTTGTTGACGTTCGTCTACTAAATACCTACCTAAAATTATCATTATAACACTAATTATATCAATATCACGCTATATTTCATTATCGCAAAAAAAAAGCAAAACAAATAAAAAAACATAGAAACATAATTCGCTATCGCACAATGAGTCATCGATATCTGAATAGCCGCCGAGATAGTGCGCGCGCGCAATTACCGGCGTTACAAAAGCTAGGTTTGTGGGCCATTCGCTGAACGCGTTATTGTGTTGTATTGTGTAATGAATAATTACCGTGATATTGTTCGCGTGTGAGCCCAATACAAAAGTAGGTTTTTATGACTTCTCGTCTTGATAGAGAAAAAGTGCGTTTGAATGCGGAATTGTAGCAATAAAAGTATGTATATGTCCCACAGTTGGGCAAAAGACTCCACTCCTATTAGGTAGAGAAGAACTTGAATGATCTGAACTATGCGCATTACACTGCACAGAACAAAAAATAGGTATCAGCCAATCAGAGTCGAGATTACTTCGACGGACATGCGCAAATTCTAATTCGACTCGTGTTCAGATATTTCAAGTTCGTTGAATTTACCTATACATGTGTCAGAGCGTACACATAGCAAGTGTCACTGTCCCTGATAAAATATAATTTATATACGTGTCAAGAGGTTAATCAGCCATTCAACTTCATTGCAGTTTCACCTGTGTTTATTTTCGGTACTCGCCAAATTGATATTAAGGTTAACGCTCCGCTGCTATGAGTCGTAGCACTGCGTGCACAACATACTTTTCATTTCAAATAATCACATACCTACTTAGTTAAAAATTATTCGACATGATTATATTTTTAACTGACTTCGTATTTTTATTTGAAAATGGGAAACAAGACTCTATAAAATAAAAATTAATTATTAAAGCTAATTATAAAATTGATGTATACGACTTTTTACTGTTATTTTTGTTTAACTATCACCCACTAAAAACCTTCAAAAGAAACACCTTGAAACGTCATCAAAGTTGCCCTAACAAGTTGATGAGTCAGAACGCCGCGGGCCACTGTACCGGCGCGAGTGAAAGCTGATGCTGTTTTATGACTGACTATACTATAATGTTGATGCGTTGGATTTCCCATATAGATCTACTGTACTATATCAATTGGTATTATTATTGATGATTTAATTTTTACGGAAATATTTATTTATTAGGTATTCATTTTAAATACAATAAAGAAGAGCTCTATCAAAGAGTAGGTACATACGTTAAACATAAATAAGTAATAAATTAAACATAATTATAATAACAACAACATACCTATAAACTTCACATGATAAATACAGTCTTCCACACCTACAATGTGTAAAAACCAAAATAAATAAGTAGATATATAATTCTTTACTTTCGTAAATATTTTATTTTAAATAGAACCATTGATGACACAACGGACCAATAAAATCAGTTAAGTACTATTAATAACTATTGCTTAAAATTTCCCACTAAACTCCTTTAGTAAACTAATAAAATCTAAGTAGCACAAAAGCGTTCAATTTCAATAACAGTTTTTGCTCCAAAAGTATTACTGTACTTGACCTACTTTGATATCGTGAATTTTCTTTGGCTTATAAAATAATTTCACGTTATAGAGTTATTGATACAATAGTTTAAAGAGAGAGTGAATTGTAATTCGTATTGTCACTTGATTGATTATATTTATAATTGAAACTTTTTTGTTTATAATAAGTACATTTGTGTAATTTGACATCTATATCATAATATCTTATATATTAAAGCGAGCAATTCTTGTTTATAGTTATGTGTTGCGAATCACAGAAACGGAATCAACTGTATCGCTGAAATTTGGTATACG